>JACEEZ010012120.1:402500-454374 GCA_016584305.1 Chionoecetes opilio | reverse complement strand
GAATCGAAGCTATTATAATTACTAACGGACTACAGACAAACAGCAACAACAAGAAGTACAAGATGAGTATATCAAGGTTAATATATGGCTAACTAAGATGCAACCAATCGTATAATACAATAATAATAATAATAGGAAATAGTAATATAATAATAATAATTAATAATGCAATCATAATATGTTGCCTGACGGGTGCGGGCATACTGCGATTATTCACGTTAAGGTAAAGAATGATACTTATAGCGTAAGAAAGTTGTGGCAAATGTGTAAGGTGGAGTTGAAGATGGCCGCCAATCATGTTAATAAGTAAATTATAAATACAGAATATACTGTATAGCTACGTGGTCGTTTGCTGTAACTGTGGATTATTACTTAAAAGAGAAATGGATCATTTGATAAAATAGAGTAAAAATTTGGCAAATTCGTAATGTCAGCTTTGAGGTAAGGCGCCCATATCCTGTTCTTTCTCTCATCCTTTCTTTTATTTTTTCGATTTTAATTTATTACAACAACGAAGATCAGTGTTGATTGCTAGGGTGCTACAAAAAATGGATCATTGATAAAAAGAGATAATTTAACATGAATTGCATGATATGGCACCTATCTTTTTCTCTCTATCTCTTTCTTTTTTCTCTTTCTCTCTCTCTCTTCTCTATCTAACCTCTCTCTGGTGCTCTCTCGGTCTCTCTCTCGTCTGCATCTCTTTCTTCTTTCTTCTTCTCTCTCTACTATCTATCTATCTATCCTATCTATCTATCTTCTATCTATCTATCTACTTCTATCTATCTATCTATCTATCTATCTATCTATCTCTCTATCTATCTAATCTATCTAACAACTTCGTATTTGCCTCACTTTTCTACTTACCTCATATTCTACTTCCGCCTGTCTCGCATTCCTTCACTCCGCTTTCTTCTTTCCTTCCCAATGTCATCTGCTTTCAGTCTGGCTGTTATTTTTTGCCATTATCAGGAAATTTTATATCCTTCCTCTCTCTCTCTCTTCTTCCCATCTCATCTCTTCTCATCTCGGCTCTTATCTCTTGCATCTCTCTCTCTATTCTCCTTCTCTCTCTCTCTCTCTCTCTCTCTCTCTCTCTCTCTCTCTCTCTCTCTCTCTCTCTCTCTCTCTCTCTCTCTCTCTCTCTCTCTCTCTCTCTCTCTCTCTCTCTCTCTCTCTCTCTCTCTCTCTCTCTCTCTCTCTGTGTGCTAAGGAGATATACGTCTTACCTCCATTAATCGTCCTCCTTCCTACCATTTTTTCCCTCCTCCACTCTCTCCCTTCCTTCACCTTAATACTTCCTCTCCATCATCTTCCTCTCCCCTTCCTTAATACAGTGTTCTCAGTGTCCTCTCCTACTTCCTCCTTTTTTGCTGTGAATCATCCTCCTCCTCTTCCTTCCTTCTTTCCCTTCCTTCTCACCTGTGCACCTCCCTCCCTTCCTTCCTCTCCTATTTTTTCTCCCTCTTTCACTCTTCTCTACTCCCTCCATTTTTCTTTCATAACCTCTATGTCTTTTCCTCCATCTATTACTTCTATGTCTCTTTTCTCCTCTTTCTCCTCCACCACTACCACCAATGTTACTCTTGCCTTCCTCTCTTCTTTCTTCGTTCCTAATTTAGCCATTTACGTATACTCCTGTAGCGCACTGGTGGCTAATTACCCTTCAGGACACGCCTTACACCTGGATAATTACCCGTCAGGTCACGCCTTGCTAGTGGTGACCTGACTGGGGTCAACCAAAATCCCCCTTTGTCCAGCCCGGGTGAGGTAATTCGGGTTGGTTACGTATTCGGGCAGTTACCTACCAACCACTACAGTGAGAGTAACACCACTCCTCCTCTCCTTGTGTCCTGACCTCCTAACTGTCTGTTCTCTTTGCTCCTACTCTTATTCTTTTCCTTCTTCCTTCCTTCCTTCTTAACTTAGCTATTTTCTTATACTCCTAACCTCCTAACTTTCTGTTCTCTTAGCTCCTACTCTTTACTCATTCTCCTTTGACCCCAATCTCTCTTGTCTTACCTCGTTCCTAAGCCCTTTTTGTTCACTATCCTCTTACCCTTTTTTGTCTCTATCCTCTTACCCATTTTTTGTCTATCCTCTTACCCATTTTTTGTCTCTATCCTCTTACCCATTTTTTGTCTCTATCCTCTTACCCATTTTTTGTCTCTATCCTCTTACCCATTTTTTGTCTCTATCCTCTTGCCATTTTTTGTCTCTATCCTCTTACCCATTTTTTGTCTATCCTCTTACCCATTTTTTGTCTATCCTCTTACCCATTTTTTGTCTCTATCCTCTTACCCATTTTTTGTCTCTATCCTCTTACCCATTTTTTGTCTATCCTCTTACCCATTTTTTGTCTCTATCCTCTTACCCATTTTTTGTCTATCCTCTTACCCATTTTTTGTCTATCCTCTTCCCCGCCCCTTTTTTGTCTATCCTCTTCCCATTTTTTGTCTATCCTCTTACCCATTTTTTGTCTATCCTCTTACCCATTTTTTGTCTCTATCCTCTTACCCATTTTTTGTCTCTATCCTCTTACCCATTTTTTGTCTCTATCCTCTTACCCATTTTTTGTCTCTATCCTCTTACCTCTCCTTCCCTTATCCTCACCTTACTAATCTTTCCCTCGTTTTTTTTCACCATTTACGGGGCGAGAGGGAAAGGCGTCTCACCTGATCTCATTTCCATGTTTGTTTGGGTGTTCGTCATGAAGGTGAAGTATTTACTGCCAGCATGTTTTTTTTCTCTTAGACACTTTAGGTAGCAAGAATGCGAAGGGAAGGGAGAGAAGTATAGGAGGAGGAGGCCAAGGTGTTATAATGGGAGAGAGAGAGAGAGAGAGAGAGAGAGAGAGAGAGAGAGAGAGAGAGAGAGAGAGAGAGAGAGAGAGAGAGAGAGAGTGAGTCTTGAGTTACAGAGGATACACTGAGAACCATTTGTAGTGTGGCCTTGAGAGAGAGAGAGAGACAGAGAGAGAGAGACAGACAGACAGAGAGAGAGAGAGAGAGAGAGAGAGAGAGAGAGAGAGAGAGAGAGAGAGAGAGAGAGAGAGAGAGAGAGAGGCACGCCCTTTAGATAGAAGCACTGATAAGGCAAGACAAGGCGGAACTTTTAACGTAAAATATGGCGCCTCCTATTTTTTTCTTATCTAATCTGTTCTTGCCACCCTAATTACCTTCCTCCTCCTCCTCCTCCTCCTCCTCCTCCTGCACCACCTCCTCCTGCACCTCCACCTCCTCCTCCTCCTCCTCCTCCTCCCTCCTCCTCCTCCTCCTCCTCCTCCTCCTCCTCCTCCTCCTCCTCCTCCTCCTCCTCCTCCTCCCTCCTCCTGCACCACCCACTTCCTCCTCCTCCACCTCCTCCTCCTCCTGCACCACCTCCCCCTCCTCCTGCACCACCTCCTCCTCCCTGCACCACCTCCTCCTCCTCCTGCACCACCTCCTCCTCCTCCTCCCTGAATGTAATGAATTCGTTCCTCTCACATGCGATCGCCACGTATGGAAGAGACAAGGATGAAGGAAGGGAGGGAGGGAAGGAGGGAAGGAAGGGAGGGAGGGAAGGAGGGAAAAGGAGACATAGAAGGGAGATAATTATTGACCTTCACATATTATAGCTAATCGATCTTCCCCTTCTCTCTCTCTCTCTCTTCTCTCTCTCTCTCTCTCTCTCTCTCTCTCTCTCTCTCTCTCTCTCTCTCTCTCTCTCTCTCTCTCTCTCTCTCTCTCTCTCCCATCACATTATAATCGATCTTCCCTTCTCTCTCTCTCTCTCTCTCTCTCTCTCTCTCTCTCTCTCTCTCTCTCTCTCTCTCTCTCTCTCTCTCTCTCTCTCTCTCTCTCTCTCTCTCTCTCTCTCTCATAAATTGTTGCTAATGTCTTGATTATTGTTGACAAAGATCATATTATTGTTCTCCTCCCCTCCTCTCCTCTCTCCTCTCTCTCTCTCTCTCTCTCTCTCTCTCTCTCTCTCTCTCTCTCTCTCTCTCTCTCTCTCTCTCTCTCTCTCATAAATTGTTGCTAATGTCTTGATTATTGTTGACAAAGATCATATTATTGTGTTTTACATTGTTACTTTAATTTATATAACACAAGGGTGACCGGTATTGCAGAAACGCCTAAGGAAGTGTTGCAGTGTTGCTGGTGTGTTATTTATGAGGTGCTAAGAAGTGTTAAAGAGGATTAGTGTTGAAGTGTTGCAGCATTGATCTTATAAGTGAAGAGGCCCCTTTGATGTGTTACAAAGTGTTGCTGTTGTCTGATTGAAGGGTGGGTGAAGGGGGTCAAGTGTTACGTGTAGTGTTTGGAGTGCGAGGCAGTGTTGGGTGTTGCTATAGAGGCTGAGGCTGAGGATGATGTGTTGCTCAAGTGTTGCACCGATTTGTTCACTTAGGTGGTGATGCTGGTATTGTCTGGTCACTACCCTGCCTCCTCCTCCTCCTCCTCCTCCAGTTCTCCTCAAGGACGTTTGAATAGTAGCTGCTTTCCTCCTCCTCCTCCTCCTCCTCAATCATCTCTGCCATAAAATAGATGATGTAGTTTAGTATTCTTCATCTTCTCACTCCCTCCTCCTCCTCCTCCTCCTCCTCCTCGAGTACAGTGTAGATTAGATAAGTACTGTGCGTGTGTGTCACTGTGTGTATCAGAGAGAGAGAGAGAGAGACCTTGGCCGTGGTCATACCTGGCATTTCCGTCAAGTTCGTGGGAAACACACACACACACACACACACACACACGAAGAAGAAGACAAGGTGCTTGAAGGACATCAAGAAGTACAGCTTTCCCTATCGCTGCATTGATATGTGGAATAGCCTGGACAGTGAAATTATAGATGCCATAAGTATTCATGTTTTTAAAGATTAGATTGACCCTATGAGACAAGGAGACGGAACCATCAGTGTAACTCATTTCCCGTATATCACAACTAGGTAAATACACACACACACACACACACACACACACACACACACACACAATGTAGATCATGAACAAACTGAGGTAACTTTGTATTGGTTTCACTTCCCTCCCTCCCTTCCCATCCCTACTCTTGTTTCCTCATTCCACAAGTTTGTTTTCTCCTTTACGTGCGTGTAGTGTGTGTGTGTGTGTGTGTGTGTGTACAATGTTTTGTTCTTTACGTGCGTGTAGTGTGTGTGTGTGTGTACAATGTTTTCTTCTTTACGTGCGTTGTTGTTGTGTGTGGTGGACATGTTTTTACGGCGTGTGTGGCTGTGTACAATGTTTTTTTACAGATTAGTGAGCGCTTGGGTAGAGGAACTATGTGTTAATCATTTCCGTATGTCACTAGTGTAGTGTGACATACAAAGTTACATCAACGACGATCACAGCTATGATGTGGTAGACATGTTACTACGAGGTAACTTTGTTTGTTTCTGTCGTCTGTCTCCTCTTGTACATCTTTCCAGTTTGTGCTCTTACGTGCGTGTAGTGTGTGTGTGTGTGTGTGTGTGTGTACAATGTTTTCTTTACGTGCGTGTAGTGTGTGTGTGTGTGTGTGTGTACAATGTTTTTTTCTTTACGTGCGTGTAGTGTGTGTGTGTGTGTGTACAATGTTTTTTTGTGTTTGTGTGTGTGGGTACAATGTTTGCTTTGTGTTGCATAGAGAAGCTGCTTGTATTGTAGGTCTGTGACTGTCACCTGTTTTGTGTTGCAAATAATGGGAGAAAGTACGTACTTGGGTTCCATGCCGAGTGTTGCAAGCTGTTGGTTACCGTGTGTTGAACAGGATACGAGCGAGGAAGTACTACTGTGTTACGGTTTCTCATTTCTTTGTGTTGACAGAATTGTGATTATGTATGTGTGTTCGTAATTTTGTTTGCTATTCTTTCTTTTGTGTAGGATTTATAGATCAATCTCGGTTATTTTTTATGTTGCTTTGAAGTGCAATAAGTGAGCACTGTTTCATTCCTTGTGTGTGTTTAACTAGACATCCGAGGTCAAGGTGGTGTTACTTGTATCTTACTTATCTCGATATTGTGTTGATTTCTGTTTTTAGGGAAATGGAACACACGATAGGTTAGGAAAAACTAAGCTATATTGTTAGATTGCATTTTGTGTCACATGTAATATCCTAATTGTATTCACGCCCAGATCTTTCCTTTACCATAAAAATTTCTATGTTGTTAGCCATAAAATTCCAAAAAGTAACTTAATATATCAAATTAGGTAGTCGACAAGGATACTAAACAGGTCAATATAATTACATATTGCCTATATTCACTAATAAATGGTAGCCAAATAGACAATGATAATTACGTTCTGGGTCTCAAGGGGTTAACACCAAATTATTAAACTTTTATAGATTCATGTATATTCCACACCATTTTCTCTACTATTGCATGCCAGTGACGTATTGATGCGGCATTTGTATTTCCATGCTGGTGTTGTAGTGTTATTGACGGTAGCTTTACACCTGACTCACTTAGCCTTACACCTGACTCACTTAGCTTTACACCTGACTCATTTAGCCTTGTACCTGACTTACCTAGCTTTACACCTGACTTACCTAGCTTTACACATGACTCGCCTAGCTTTACACCTGACTCACCTAGCTTTACACCTGACTCACCTAGCTTTACACTAATCATTATTAAGTATAGTTGCAGCAAGACCTAAGGATTTGAATAATTAACTTTTCCCATCAAACTATTATGGCTGTTAAGTGTGACTCCTAAATCAACATCAATTTAGAAACCCTGTATTAGTAGTTATGATAGTACGCTGAAGGTGACTTAAAATATAACCTTCAATTGAAATACAGTAAACCCTCTCGTATTCAGACTTTGACATTATTCGGGCCTCTTTTTTTTAAGGGGTCAAAATGTCCTAGCTATATATACTACACCTAGATTTTTTTTTTTTTTTTATGGGTCAAAATTTCCTAGGTAGTATATACACCTAGAATTTTTTTTTTTTTTTTTAGGTGGCGAAATTTCCTAGCTAATAGATACACCTAGATTTTTTTTTTTTTTTTTTTTTTTTTTTTTCTTACATATCCCCCCATATATAATCCCCCCCTTATTCGGATCCTTGCATTACTCGGACCACTCCTTGGCCCAATTAGTCCGAATATGAGAGGTTTTACTGTATATAGAGAGATAAAGACTTAGCATTTGCTGGTGTGTTTCAGGTCATGCTGCGCCCCGTGTGATGTTGGGGGAGAGTGTGGTGGTGGGGGTGGCGGTGGCGGGTGCGCCCCTCCACCGCCCACGATCAGCAGACAACCTCTCCTGCCTCGGCCCAGCCTCCTCCCTCCCCGCCCTGGATGATTTGACCGAGTCCGAGGTGTTTGTGGGTAAGGAACGTTCCACTCTCTCTCTCGTTAATATTTTGATGTTCATTTATAGGTTCGCAGTGGTTCAGATTCCCCTCAGTGTAGCATGTCTTCTCTGGTATATTCCTAGTTGTATCATTTCCCCCGTGTTATTGCTGTTTTTACATATAATTTTTGCAATAACCTGTGATTCGTCAAGTTACATTTTGGCACACGAAATTTTTAGGCATTTTATAGCTAGGTAGCGAGTGAGGGAGGAGTGACAGCCTGGGGGTAATACCCAGGCTGTCACTCCTCCCTCACTCGCTAGCTATAAAATGCCTAAAAATTTCGTGTGCCAAAGATTTTTTAGTGCCCCCCAAAAAAATGGCAATTTTTTTTAGTGCCAAAAATATTTTGAGTGCCAATTTTTTTTGGGTGGCAACAAATTTTGAGTGCCAAAATTTTTTGGGTGCCAACAAATTTTGAGTACCAAAAAATTTTGAGTGCAAAAAAAAAGTGCCAAAATTTTTTTGAGTGCAAAAAAAAAGTGCCAAAAAAAGGGTGAGCTTTGATGTGTCTTGAGTTAATCTGCCAACCGTTTATGTCGCAAATAATATTTTTTTATTTTTTTTATTTTTATTAGTTATTTGCTTTGCGACAAAAAATATTTAAAAACAAATTGAACCTAATCGAACTTATACCTACCCTAACATTTACCTAACAAACAAACAAACAAAAAAATAGTGATTCGCAACAGAAAAGGTTAGCAGATTAATTCAAAACACATCAAAACTCAGCAGAAAAGAATAGTTTCGTCCACCAAAGTGAATTGGTGTCAAACTGGAATACTGCCCATAGTATCTCTCACGTGTTTACAGGATTTCATAGTATCTCTTGTGCCGCCTCTTATCTTATCTTCGTTATCTTTTGTTTTATTTGATGCCCGCGTTTCTTTTATCATAATCTTGCAGTTTCTTATCTTGATCCCAGTCTTCAAGGTATTCTGAGGAGATTTCAGGTGTTTCATTTAATTTGTTTCTGTGTCACATATTTCCCTTTATATTTTCTGGCCTTCTAATATTATTTTGTCTATCCAAGGTCATCCTGAAGGGTACATTTTGACCTTAACCCCTTCACGCCCAGATCTTTCCTTTGCTATAAGAAATTGTATATTGTCGAGCCATAAAATCACAAAAAGTAACTGAATATACCAAATTAGTTAGTCGACAAGGATACTAAACAGGTCATATCTGTAAAATATTGCTTATAGTCACTAAAAATCGTCTAATAGTGGTCAAATTACAATGGAAATTACGTTCTGGGTCTGAAGGGGTTCATTTTGTCGTTGAAGACCAAACATTTTCATCACATTTGACTTGAACCGTAATATTTCCTGGGTAGACATGGTAGCCCATCAGTAGAGGAAGTAGTCCCTCAATTCCTTACTTACTTACCAGTGAACCAAGTCAAGTCAAGTCTTATTTCATGTTCTTAACCCAACATATATAACTGAAAAACACCAAAAAACAAGCAGTCAAAGGTAATGGACTTGGGATAACATGGAGAACATTTATAGATGCAACACTGTAAAGATAATTTCTGTAATACATAGATTGGTTAAATTTTGGTTTAATCACACTGCATACCTATTTACATTGCTCTTTAATAATCTATAATACAGTAAAACCTCTCGTATTCGGACACTCATTATTCGGACTTTGACATTATTCGGACCTTTTTTTTGGGGGGGGTCGAAATTTCCTAGCTATATATACAGTATACACCTGATTTTTTTTTTTTTTTTTTTTTTTTTTTTTTTTAAGGGGTCGAATTTTCTAGCTATAAACACCTAGAATTTTTTTTCTTTTTTCTAGGGGGTCGAAATTACCTAGCTATATATACACCTAGATTTTTTTTTTTTTTTTTTTTTTTTTTTTTTTTTTTTTTTTTTTTTTTTTTTTTTTTTTTTTTTTTTTAGGGGTCGAAATTTCCTAGCTATACGTATGTACATTAAAAAAAAAAAAAAAAAAAAAAAAAAAAAATTATATATATATACATATCCCTCATTATTCGGATCCTTGCATTACTCGGACCACTCCTTGGCCCAATTAGTCCGAATATGAGGTTTTACTGTATTCACAAAGTTATGCTATGTTATGTATACGATAATAATGTTCTTTAATAATCTCTAATATTCAGTTATGCTATGTTATGCATACGATAATATTTCATATAGCATGCCTTCATTTTCATGAAGTAATCCCTCTTCAGAGGCACAGCTCCTATCTTTATCTTTGCTTTCTTATCTTGGTCAATTTTTACAACATTATTGATCTCTTTCAAAGTCTAATCTGTATCAAGAGTGTCTGCCTCCTGGATGACCTGTTCTAACCACCTGCCTTTATTACCTTCTCAGGGGATGAGGATGATGAGGTGGAAGGGGAGACCTACCTGCGCCCTCTCCTGCTTCCCCTGGACCCTAGTCTCCCTGGTGAGGTCACCCCTCCAGACCTGCTCTCCCCACCCTGCCCCCTACCAACAACCAGCTTGGTGATAGCCTACCATGAGGATGCAATGCGGCTGCCTCTCGACGCTGTGAAGGAGGAGGTGGAGGCAGAAGCACTGGAAGAGGCCAGCATGATCCTCTCCAGTGGGCCCGCCTCCCTCGGTCATGCCTCGCTGGGTCCCTGCTCGCTCACCTCCTCCATGGTGTCCTCGACGTCTCTCGAGGACAGCACCCTCTCCTCCCGCACCGACACCTTTGACACGGTGATAGCTGCCATTCCAGACCTCTCCCCCTTATCCACTGAGGCTCCCTCCTCCCCCTCCCCATTTTCACGCTCCACATCCATAAGACCCGGGAACAAGGACACTGTCCGAGCAGCTGGCCTATCTGCTCGCTCCTCCCCTACCTCCCCGAGGGGCTCCTCTGGCTGCAGCTCTCCCAGAACCTCAACAGAGTCACTCAACACCCCTGATAAATGGCGCGGGGCGTCAGGAACCTCTCTTCGGTGTGAAGGTGGCAGCACCAACAGCAGCCGGGGCAGCACCCCGCGGGGCACCCCTCGCAAGACAGCAGCAGCATCTAAGGTAGATGACAAGAGGACCCCGCGAGGTACTGGGCGGAGCACTGTTGGAGTTGGGGATCGGCGTCCCTGTGTACGTTCCAAGGAGGCTCGGCGGGACACACACACCCATGCCCACACCCGCACCAAAACTGTAGAGAGCCGTGAGGAGGCGCGGAGTAACACCCTCGGCCGCAAAAAGAAGCCAGAGGCAGAAGTCAGGTCCGGCACAACACCCGCTCGCAGGAAGGAAGTACGGCCAGAGAAAGAGACTACAGCGTCAGTACCAATAGAAAAGTATGGGAGCTTGGGTCGACGGCGGCGAATAAAGGAGGCACCAGGAGAGGCCAAAGATGGTGGATCAGTGGGCAGAGAGGGCGGAGCACTGACTCGGGACAGCAAGCACACACTGGACAAGTACGCCACGTTACCACGCCGCCGCGCCAGGGAGGTGAGCGCCCGCTGGAAGGAACAACTGGCGGCAGAGGACGAGGCTTCCCGTTCCTCCTTGAGGCGCACCAAGTCGGTTGGAAAGAGTGAGGCTTCGGCAGCGAGCAGTGCAGTGGCAAGAGGCCGCACCGCCCTCATGACCACCAGTCTGCCGGCCTCTGCCCTGCGGCCCCGTAGCCCCCGCACCAACCTTCCTCCTAAGTCCACTTCAACCTCCACCTCCAATTTGGCTGTTCGCAAGGAGAGGACAATCATATGCATGGAGGCGGCCATCCAGACTGTTCTGACCGGTGGGGATGTGGCCTCTGCCCTCAGAGCAATGTCCCGCCAGAACTCACTTTGTACTGAGGAGTCGGATGAAGCACCGGAGGTCACGAGGCCTCATGTGGCCATTGTGCGAGAGGAGTCAAGCCCCGAGGAACTGCCTCCCACCAGGAGTGTGGAGGTGCAGGTAAGGTGCCACAAGGTCAATGTTTGGGCTCCTTCATGGTGTGAGGTAGCCCAGTGCCAGCATAGGTGCCATGTTTCAGCATTCATGGCATGGCATGGAAGAAGTTGCACTTCAGCTTATTAGAGTATATTTCTTTCATTCAGTCATTTTCAGGGATTTTCTCTTAAATCATCATAAGCAGATAGTACCTATACATTCCTCATTACTTTTCTTCAACACATTATCTCCCCACATCACCTCGTGATGCATGTCCCTTCCTCCCTGCCTGCCCTGCATCGCACACTCCTCCCCCAGGTGGAGCTGGCGTGGAGGCTGGGTGAGGGGGAGCTGCCGGAACACGTGCGCCGCCTCACCGAGGAACACACACGGCTGCAGAACGAACACTCAAGGGCCAGAGTTCGCCTGGAGGAGATGGAAGGCTTGAAGGAGGAGCTGCAAAGGATTAGGGTGTCCGTGGAGGAGGAGAGGACGGAGAAGGAGGAAGTGCAGGGTGAGCTGGACAGGACGTCCCAGAGGGTGAAGGACATGCTGATCTCTATTGAAGGAGTTGAGCATGGTAAGTCTTTGCATCAGATCTTTTCATTGATACACTCAAGGTCAGATAGGAGGGAAATGTTTATTATATCGAGAATTTTATGTTAAGAGATTATTTTTTATTCAATTGAGTGTAATATGAAACACGGTTCCACTTGTGTGTTCCTAGAATTTTTTTTTGAGAGCTCTGAGAATTGATCATACTTCAAGAGGAGTGACTGTTCTTTTGGCTTGTATGGACACTACCTCCACCTCTTCTTTGTAGTGATGATGTAATATATTATTGAGTATTTACCCTAAAACTAGATACATGCTAAGAAAAACTCATCTTTTTGGGGAATATATAATTGTTAAAAGATTATGTCCATGCCACCGTCTCCTCCCCTGAAGAGTTCAACAGCCGAGGTGACAGCCTTGTGGAGCTGGAGTCACAGCTTCACCACTCGGCCGACATCCACATCCAGATGCAGGACAGGATGGATAGATTTGAGGAATGCAACTTGAAGATCAAAAGGGTGAGGGATTAATTCTGAATTCTTCTCTCTCTCTTCTGTGCTTATAAGGTATCTTCATTTACATACCTTTACATCACATAAGGATATTCATGTTTTGACAAGACTTTCCATCTTCTCTATTCCTCCACCTCACCACTACTACGTCAGCTCTCTCATCCCTTATCAGACCCTCCAATACTTCCCTCGCTCCGACATTATTCTGTCAGTCTATAAATCTTATTCCAATTTCTCCATCATATGTTAACCTTAACATAAGAACATCAGAAAATAAGGAAGCTACAAGAGGCTGTGAGACCTACACAAGGTAGTTCCTGCTACTTAATGCTACCTACATCCACCTTTCATCCCCATCCATGAAATTATCCAGCCTCCTTTTAAAGCTCCCTAATAACTCCGCACTAACCACCGGTCTACTGTGTCCATTCCAACCTTCTGTGTTCACTTCAGGACCTGGACAAAAGTGTGGCAGCCCAGAAGACGCTCCTTCAACAAGTGCAGGACCTGGAGAATGAGAGTAGGGAGATGGCAGACTTCATGGCCGAGGAGAAGAATGCCCTGGCAGAGTGTTTGAGGGAGGCAGAGGGGGAGGTGGGTAGTGGAGAGGCAGAGGGGGAGGTGAGTAGTGGAGAGGCAGGAGGATACCAAGACCAGGTACAGATGCTTAGTTTCATGGAATTTCATTTCATTATTTATTTTTTCACGGTGTAATTTTTTTTTTACTTCAAAGTTTTATATCTCATTGATGTGAGAAATGGTATCTTTAGGCATTCTTGGATTAGCTTGGGAAGGTCACAATATTTAAAGGATTAGCATACTCAACTCTCACCTGAGAATTATGAAATTGTAATCCATGGCCGGATGTGATTTAAGTTTATCTCTCATAACTCTTTAGCACCTGTTTGTGTACCAGAAAATAGTTTTGGCTATAGGTTGAGTCATGAACTTGCAGTGCAGTTGCAAACGAGCAAGGATTGTAAAATCTGAAATATATATGCAGGCAAATCAGTGACCACATTTAATTATTTAACTACAAAACTGAAGTAAATTATTGTACATATTTAGATCCTTTTTGACTGAATACTAAAAGCAGACAACATTGTATAGCTCCAGGAAGTATTTTATTGTTTTAGATGCCATTGATAGTATCAAAAGACTATTTTATAGATCCTCTACTAGGTTGAGCACAAATCCAGACTCCAGCATTCATCAATAGTTTAAAGCATCAGTAATAACATTGTTTCTACCTTTAGGTGAGGAAGTTGAGAGCCGAGTGTCAACTTTTGTCAACCAAACTCAAGGAAAAAGAAGAGGAGATGAAGCATGTGGCGAGGGTGGCAGAGGACAGGAGGTTGGTGGTGTCTTAATCTGTTGGTGTCTTGTGTGAGGGCTAAGCTGACCCTTCCTCCACTGCTGGATTCATAACTTTGGCTTAGTATGAAGTGACATTGGATTATTAAGAGAACTTATACTAAAGACCTTAATTGCTATATAACTTTAATAAGAAAACTATACAGTACAGTAAACCCTCTATAAATTGGACCAATTGGGGGGGAGCCCCGTCTGGACTATCCCAAAGTTTGGATAAAATGAGGGTTGAAAAACTAGTGTATGCCCCGGGGGCCTGGCCCCCAGCACACCCAAACTCACTAAAACACGGAACAGTATGGATATTATTTAATAATTTATAGTGTTAATAGTATGTGTATTATATAATTTAAAAAAAATAAGGTACAGTACTGTATTGTAATGTATTAAAGAATGAATTTGAGAAATACAGTAAGGAATTAATTATACAGTACAGTATAATTCCCAGTGTCCAGATTCCCACCTTATACTCCGGGTTTATGTCAGATTTATAAATAGGTGTCCGGAGCCCTGAAAGAGTCTGATTTATCCGATATCCGTAATAAAGACGTCCAATTTAGTTTGCTGTACGATTGGCAGAGATAGGGGCATACCTTGACATAGGTGGGTGATGGCAGTGGCAGCAAATCTTACTCAAGCCATATTTCCTGCTGCAGAAGCAAGTACATGCAGCTGCAGTCCGAGATGAGTTCTGCACAGTGCCGGACACGGGACGCGATGGTCTGCCAGGGTGCCGAGGTGTCTGGCGCTGCCGTGTCCCTCACCAACGTGTCCTCCCGCCTTCGCTCCCTCATTGCAAAGCTGGTCCAGGATTACTCCATCACTGAAGCTGACCTTGAGGTGGGACGGCTGCCCATGTTTTGTGTACACATCAAACCCTTCACGCCCACATTTTTCCTTTGCTATATATAATTGTCTGTTGTTAGCCATAAAAGTACAAAAAGTAACGATATACCAATTAGCTAGTGGACAAGGATACTAAACAGGTCATATCTATAAAATATTGCTTATAGTCATTAAAATTGTCTAATGGTATGGAAATTTCGTTCTGGGTCTCGAGGGGTTAAATTGTATCGTTGATTTATTATACGAGAAAATATCCAAAAATTAGGATTATATATTCAAAGGCCACAATCCCACACAGATGATTGTGACACCCAGCGAGAGTGACAGCAGTGCCTCGTCCACCAATGTCACTCCAGAGCACAAGCCCCGCATCAAGGCAGCCATGCGACGTACCCCTTCACCCCGCAAGACCGCCTCCTTCATGACGGCCTTGCTCTGTGCCATGCGTATGGGACCCAAGCCAAGGCTGGGGGATCTTGGGGGTGCCGTCCGTAGCCTCACTAATGGCACCAGTAAGGAGGTAAGATCACCGGCTAAATTGTTATGTGACAGTGGCCTTATTTTTCAAGAAGGTGGCTGTTTGATTTATCTTCTTGGCTGAAATAGATTGGATCACCTCATTTAACAAATTTATATATTTATTTATTGTTCATATATGCATTATTTATTATTTTATTGTTATTATTACTATCATTATATTATATATTTTTTAATCTGATACAGGCCTTGAATGGTAAATGATCATGTCTCGGCCTGAATCCCTCTCCCTTGCCTTCCCAAGCGATCTATCTTTGCCAAAAAAACCTTGATCATAGTATTCTCTGTTAGTGTGTTTAGTGATGTGCAGTGTGCACACTATGTATTTATGGTGAGTGGGATGCATCATGAGTGTTCAATCTGTCTGGATGGTACAAGTGCCGCCTAGCCCCTTCATCTGCAGCACAATACAGGCATTTCCCACACAGGCAGGCACACATTTTCCACCTTCCTACGACATAAATCTTTTCAAGAGAGGATTGATTGATTGATTTAATGCCTAAAAAGGTGAATGTGCCAGACATCAGAGGTCATATGGCACTATGGCAAAGCATATAAAGGGGAGGGGTTAAAGAATAATAGTGAAACGATAAGGGAAGGGGAAAGAACGGAATGTTACAGCAGGATGGTTAGATCAGATGTAGGATGTGGATTTGTTGGAGGAAGGAGGTTAAATTTTCCAGGGAGGAGGGGGATTCCGGGAGAATGTCCGCAAGACGGGGAGGTCGGGAAAGAGAGGACAAATGAGGGAAGGAACTGGAACGGGCAGGAGTAAGATGGGGGCAGGATATTAGGACATGTTGGACAGTGAGAGGAACTTTCAAGAGAGGAGTGACAAGACACCTCCCGAACTAAATTGGCCACCCCCTTTCTTTAGTTTCTTACAGTCTTCTTTATAGGGACTGGCAACTAAATGGGCTTTTTGTTACCTCTTTGCCCTTGGCCAGTCCTTTGTGATGGGAAAAAAAAAATTGTACTAACCAATGACATTCTTCCTTGCTCCGTGTGAAAATTAATTATGATGCTTTTAGTTTAAGTTTGATGAACGTGGGTGCCGTGTTTGTAGTGATGATGTAATATAAATGAATAACCAACAATTGTCATTAACCCCTTAATATAAATATAAATATAATATAAGTTAATGACCAACAATTGTCATTAAAAGAAATAGCAATGTTGTAAGGATTTTTTTTTTTTTTTTTTAATAATATAATTTGTTTGGTGTTAGTATGAACTTTGATATTCCTCAGCCTAGTGTTGGGAGTTTGATTTCTTATTGCACTGTTAATATTGAATCCGCTTCCTTCATCCGTGCTTCCATCCATTAGAACAAGAAGTAACGGATTCAAACTGGAAAAGCATAGATTTAAAAAAGAAATAGGGAAAAACTGGTTCACAAATAGGGTGGTAAACGATTGGAATGGACTCAGTCGTCAGGTAGTTAGTGCTAAGTCATTAGGGAGCTTTAAAAGGAGGCTAGATCATTTCATGGATGGGGATGAAAGGTGGATGTAGGTAGTATTAAGTAACAGGAACTTCTCGTGTAGGTCTCACGACCTCTTGTAGCTTCCTTATGTTCTTATGTTCTTATCCCTGTGCAGGTGACAGAAGGGCGCAACTCTCCTGAGGGGTCTGAGAGCCATGAGTTAGTGGAGGGCAGCAATGTGTCCTCCTTGACAGACCAGGTGACGGATATGGATGTCCTCCTCACCAGCTTCCTCAAGGTCTGCTGTGTCCTCAAGAATGAGTCTGACCTGCAGTTGACTGAGACTGAGGATGAGAAGTAGGTGCTCTTCTTTGTACTTCTTTACAACATAACCAAAATAGATTTTTATTCAGAAGAATGAAAACGGCTTTTACTGCAGAAAGAAAATCTTGCTTATATTAAAGCTAGAGACATGCATGAGAGAGAGAGAGTAAGCAGTAAAAAGCATGAGAATGGGTGGAGAAAGAAAGGAGAGGTGTACAGAGAATTATTTGTGGACAACTTGGTGTCTTGTAAGGAAGAAAATGTACGCTGGTGTTATTTTTGTTTTCATTCCATCATTTCCTCCAAGAACAAAACATCAACACAGCATCCGTAGGTTAGCCACAAGATCTGAGCCTGACCTTTTTGTATCACAGCGAGCGCCTCATCAGTCAGATGCGATCACAACAGCAAGTTATTGACCAGCAGCATGCAGACTATGAGGCCATGACCCGCTCCGAAGGCCGCGCCAAGAAGGAGTTGGCTGCAGTGAAGCATGATTTGGAGGTGGCCAACAAAAACCTCATCAAGTACTATGAAGCTGAATATGATCATCAGGTGATGGTGAGTGCACTCGCCCTCTGGCATCAGGACTTTGTGTTGCATATTTGTTTCTCATGATTTACTTGTACTTAATATTTGATTCTCATGATTTACTTGTACTTAATATTTGATTCTCATGATTTACTTGTACTTAATATTTGATTCTCATGATTTACTTGTACTTAATATTTGATTCTCATGATTTACTTGTACTTAATATTTGATTCTCATGATTTACTTGTACTTAATATTTGATTCTCATGATTTACTTGTACTTAATATTTGATTCTCATGATTTACTTGTACTTAATATTTGATTCTCATGATTTACTTGTACTTAATATTTGATTCTCATGATTTACTTGTACTTAATATTTGATTCATCAAACGTGTGTCATTTCCTTGTACTGTAATTGTCTTTTCTTGGGATTATTGTAGCTCGTCTTAAAAGGATGAATACCGTTCTTATTGTTAAGTTGTTATGTGGTAATTCAGTGAACAGCCAATACATTCCTTACTCTCCTTGACCCTCAGCTACTAGTCATTGGGTCTTTGTTTGTATTTACCATAAAACATTTCATCTTGATTTCTGATATTATTTATCATATTTCATTTAGTATATAATCTTCTCATAAGTTGGTCATTGTTCTTTGTGCAATACTAGACTGTACTGATTCTTCAAGTGATACATCTGAGATTCCAATCATTCTTGATTATAAGGTTTACCCGAGCATCACATCACATTTCTAAGTCTTTTCATTCCTGCACCAGAAACTGCAGTATGAGGTGGAGAAGCTTGGAGGCACTGTGAGGCACCTGGAGGCCCTCAATGAGGAGAAGGAGAGACAGCTGGAGGAAGCTCTCTCCCGTCTCTCTGCCGTCCAGGAGTCTGCTCCAGCCAACCATGTTCCTGAGGCAAGCCACTACCGGGAGGTGTCCAGTCTCAGTGACAAGGTAAGAGTGTGTGCATGTGCTTGCATAGGCACCATACAATTGCATAATCCTGCTACTTATCATCACTGTTCCTCACAACCTCTTCTCGTACATGTACTCTGTGGCAGGGTTGTTGATTTTTTTTTTTTTTTTTTTTTTTTTTTTTTCCAAATAAAATAAATAGATTTATTTGATTTAAATCGATTCTTTTTGTAATTATTAATTTGATGTTTACATGAAATCTAACTACTACAGGATATTGTTTAGCATATTTATAACTAAAAAGAGATAGAATAAGTGAAGAATAAGTGAATTAAAAATGCATATAACATGAATATAACCTATAATACTTATAACAGTACACTCAAAACTGGTGCACCGCTTCGGTACAGAGAAGGCAGCAACACTTGTGTTCCTTTTGAAGTCCCTGAATCAACACACTCCTCCTCATGATGATGATGATGCTTAAATTCTTTGTTGGGTCTAACCCATTAAATTAAAGTGGAATTTGTTTATTATATGCAGTTACAAGGTACTTTCTTTTAGCTAACTGGATAATA
This sequence comes from Chionoecetes opilio, assembly GCA_016584305.1. Taxonomy (NCBI): domain Eukaryota; kingdom Metazoa; phylum Arthropoda; class Malacostraca; order Decapoda; family Majidae; genus Chionoecetes; species Chionoecetes opilio. The sequence continues at coordinate 435,553 of JACEEZ010012120.1, read as the reverse complement.
AACATTATGAAAAAGGACTTTGTACTAATATGGGTAATTTTAAATTTATCTATACTTTTTCTTAATAATGCTAAGTCCACTATACACTATACATTGATTGAAATAAAAATGTTATATCAATTTTGTTGTAGTAATAATTACTTTGCCGGTTGAACAAGAGAATAATATTTCTTTGTTTGATAATCATAATGCACATAAACCCCTTGAGACCCAGAACGTAATTTCCATTATAATTTGGCTACCATTAGACAATTTTTAATGAATATAAGCAATGTTTTATAGATTTGACTCGTTTAGTATCCTTGTCGACTAACTAATTTGGTATATTCAGTCACTTTGTGATTTTATGGCTCGACAACATACATTTTTTTTATAGCAAAGGAAAGATCTGGGTGCGAAGGGGTTAAACTTTGGTTAATATCACTTTGGCTTTTTATAAACAAAAGTAACATGCACATTCAACTTTTGGTTATAGTAGTGTGACTTTTTGTACAGTACAACAAAAATATATATATAATTGAGAACAAAATATTTTGCTGTGAAAACAGCCACATGGCAATTTGCTATCTAAAAATGCCACAGTGGATTCCCCCGCACCACTCATTGTGCCTCATTATTACCAGCGAGTCCTCACTCACTCGGATTTTTCCGGGATAAGCGGCCGACCCGACCGACCGTCACGCTTTTAAGGAGCTTATATCTTTGTAATCCCGCTTCCGATTGACAAGCGGTCTTTGCCATCTGATAGCCCCATTCAATCCCTACAGTTTCAGTGTAAAAGGGCAAAGGTAAATGGAGTTTAGATAACAGCAGACAAATTTCCTTGCTATCGAGAGTCCGGGTGACTCTCCTGCCGCACGCACGCCGCACCTGCACGCTGCACCCGAAACCCGCTGCACGTGCACACGTGCGGCGGGTTTCTACGGGCTCGCTCGTCCTTCGCCGATTAAGGCGTTTTACTGGTGATATAATTATACTACAATAATACAATTGGTGTTCATAAAGCCCATTGGCTTAATTTCCCTTCTTTTCCCTCTCGTTTTCAAATAGTAATGATAAAGTTATGATTGAAATCAGTGATTTAATTTTTTTATTTAAATCATGATTTAAATCAAACAACCCTGCTCTGTGGTCTTCAGTTGTAAGGAATCATTGTAGAATAGCTACCTGAGTATGGAAATGGCACTGAGATTTTTAGGTTTTCACTGTTCATGCTTGTACACAACCTCAAGCAAATCTTTATAGCTTCCACACACTTTCTTTATAGCTTCTTATAATCTTTCCAGGTCACTTCGCTGCGCCAGAGTGTTATGGAACGAGAAAAGCAAATCATTGAACTGAATGAACGACATGGCAAGGACTTGGCCAGCCTGAGGGAGGTCCAGCGGTCGTCCATGCAACACACCACCACTATGGACCATGTGTTGAAGGTACTGATGCACTGACATACTCCTGCAGACACAGAACGGGCAGTCCGTAGCACTGTTATTGCTGTTCCCCCCTCCCTTCCACACACACACATGAAGGTCTGCGCTCACCCTACCACATTTACTGGTTCTTGTCACTGCCACCAACATCATTCAGTAAAGATACTCTTCCTGCATTCTGGATCTTTCCTACATCGAGGTCAAACACATCCCCCTGTCTATGTCCAGGTAATTACTGCATTGCACATCTTTAAAAACTGCTGCTGTAATGAGTAGAATACTGAATATGTCTTTTAGATGTAAGTCTTTAAAGTCGTCCAAGGTTAACCCCTTAAGGCCCAGATCTTTCCTTTGCTATATAAAATTGTCTGTTGTTAGCTATAAAATTACGAAAAGTCACTGAATATACCAAATTAGCTAGTGGACAAGCATACTAAACAGATCACATCTATAAAATATTGCTTATATTCACTGAAAACTGTCTAATGGTTGCCTAATTACAATGGAAATTACGTTCTGGGTCTGAAGGGGTTAAGATGACATTTGAATAGTGCGGCACCTCATTGTGAAGCACTAGCACCAGGTATTAGTGGACCAGTGCCATTGTATCAGGTTTCTCCAACCAGCCCCTCTGGGTTTATATATATATATTTTTCCTATTTTCCTCTCTTATCTTTATTGGCTGTGCTACTGTCTCCTTCCATGGCACTGCTTCTATTTCAAGTCAGCTAGGGAAGTGCGGCTCAGCAGTATTTCCTTACACAACAATTATGTGCATCATAGTCAGTAACTGTTGGTGTAAACATTTTATGACAGACTTGTGGATCATATCCATGGTAATGCAACATTGTTAATTGAGGACTTACTGTGGCAAAGCACCAGTTGAGTGTCTTCAGGTTCACAGCCGAGGCAGGCAGTAATGCTTCCTTTCTCCCTCCTGGACACACATGCACACAGCCAGTGGCATCCAAGGGTCAAGTCCAGCCTAAAACATTCCATAAGATAAGGCCTTATAACCCCAGAGTGCCCAGGTGGGTCATGCTCTTCCTAGGATCAGATGGCTTGGCTTGACTGGGTGGTGGCGGTGGCAGAAATGGTTTTTGTGTTTGTATTTTGGTGGACCTGGTCTGAACCTAAGCTTGATGTATATAAGAATGAGTTCCAAGTGTCCAGTGTGTGTGTGTTTATGGTAAGGAGATCAAGGGGGCGCCCACAAGGCTCGTGGTTGGGGCAAGTTGATGTTTCTTTTCGAGAGCTGCTTGGTATGGGAAAGGAGCCTGCATGGGGACTCGCGCGTGGTGACCTCCGGGAGTGATGTCGTAAGGTGGGCGAGGCAACGCGCCCCCGGCATATGCCCCCAATGATTAATTGATTGACGTCCTTACAATTTTATTTCCTTCAAATTACTTGTATTGACTTAAAATTCCAGGTTCTCCCTTAAAAAGCAGGAATTTCAGAGTCAGAGTCACTAGAGAAGTATCAGAAGTAGTTCATTGTTAGTTTGCCCATTGCCCAAAAAGCTTTTGCTTGCAAAGGGTTGTTTGCAACACCATACCTTGTTACAATAATTGTAAAATACTGTTAAAAGGCAAACATAAGTAGTGTTAAAGTGTTAGTTTTATGAATGAATGATGATGGCCCAGCATTTTCAAATAACTTGTGTTAACTTTGAAACCCTTAATCCCTTACCTGAGTATTGTCGCCGCACGCTGGTTGGCAAAAACTGGGGCCCCTCACTCCCCACCTCCGAACGCACGGGACGGGCTGAGGTGTTGGTTGTTGGGGCTCTAGGGTGGAACTAGGAGTAAGGCATTCTCACCCAACACCCAACACCCCAGCTAATCCCGTGCACCCGGGGGCGGAGTGAAGGGGCCCCACCCTCGCCAACTTAACGTGCGGCGACTACAGTCATCTACTACCCCTTACCCTCCTAACCCCTCTACTCCAGACACTGCCATCCCAACTATCATCACCCACTAATCTCTTCACACTGTCTTTCCTCCACCGGAATATTCGCGTCTTCTGTTCCCACATACAAGACCTTTCACCTTATTTCTTGCCTCAAGCTATCTGCCTCCAAGAAACTTATTTTTACTTACCTACAGACTATGGAAGGCATCCCAGATGTTGTGTCCAGCTGCCCCTCCCTCAAGCAGCTGTTCAACACATTGGCAGCCAAAGAGATGTCTACAAAGCAGCAGCAGAATGGGAACATTAATACTCAGAATGGCTTTGCTAACAACACAATCAACAACAAGGACCTTAATGCCAACCCACAGTCAATTATCAGTCCTACAGTCAACGACAAGAGGCTAATAATTACAAACCAGTCTGCAGAAACCCACCTCTAAAGGACTTGCAGAGAATGGGGCTTAGCTGTGTACAGTAAACCCTCTATAATTTGATCTAATTGGGAGAAGGCCTGGGTCGAATTAGCCGAAAGTCCGAATTATCCGATGGTTACCTCTAGCCCCCCCACACAATAAGAACTCGCTTAAACACGCCAAAACAGCATAGATTGTATTACTTGTACTCACCAAAACATTGCTAATACTGAAGTCTAGAAACGCAGTACTACTGTACACTGAGCACTCGGGCGTCACTGATAGTGTCTTCAGGCAAAGGCTGCGTTCAGTAAGGCAACACGCACAGGTGCACACGGTGACGTCAGTATACAGTATGCCTAGTGCAAGCTACCCTCGCACTACAGCCCAGCTGGGAGGTGAATCGCCACTGACTTGCCAGCCTGCGCCACAATAAGGGTATGTAAACAAAGGGAAAAGAAAGTTTCTGCTCTTAGCTCTCCTCTTCTTGCCTCCTTAATATTTAATTTCTTGCTGCTATAACTTCTGCTGCATGAAATACAGGGTCATCAGCAAGTTATTCTTCAACAATAAGAATAGCTACAGAGATGAATTTCGGCAGCTGCTATCTTGGAAACAATGTAAATTGTGAAGCGTTCAGTATATATCGTTCAGTAGGAGAGTGCGGGAGGATGACCGCTACTGAACACATTGATTTGTAAGGTAAGGTCTTCAGTGCTTGAGGTGCTTAATGTGTTGGGGGCAAGGTGGAGGCTGGCTGACCAAGTGGATGGCACAGAGGAGGTGGAAGATGCCGCAGAAAACTCAGAAAATTCTAACTTTAGTTCTGATTATGGAAAGTTGGAAAGTTGTTGAAAAAATTGAACTTGACCTGAAACAGGTCGAATTATCCGGTTCGAATCATACGGGTTCGAATTAGAGAGGGTTTACTGTATGTCTTTCTTGATTCAGATGTACGTAGTAGCAAAGCCAACCTGTCTTCTGTTCCTTACTAGTATATCAGCTGGCATTGCCTACTGGTTAGTGGTGAAATAGGCACAGCTTCTTTACCCCTTCATTAAAGTTGCAACAAATTGTGGCCATCATTTCAAATTACCTGGGTGTGTTCCCTAGTAATCCCTGGATGACTGTCAAAAACTTCCAACATTAATGAAGACTTGATCAAAGAAGATCCATGTATTCATGAATCCCTAGATCTTGAATCACCCGCATCCAAAGGTTTCAAACCAACCAATACTCTCCACAGCAAGGCTTCCCATGTCCACAGTAGTTGGTCTAGCGATGTCTTTGCTTTTAACACCAAAGCTCTTCTTATTTTTCTGTAGTAACTTATATTAACCTGTAGATGTATATATACCCATGAAGGGCCATGTCTGTAGCCCCTGACTGATCCTCACAAGAGGTGAGTGATGCCTTATCAATAAAGAGCTATGGATATATATGTATATGTATATTTAAATGCAGAGGTCCATCAATTTTTAGATAATTCTTTCTATGATTAAATGTGTATTACTCCAAATCAGTATTGCTTGATATGTTGGAACCTGTCTTACATGCCATGAATTCTCATATGCTCAAGGGTTAAATCTTAGTATTCACTTTGCTTTGAGTGATGTTAAAATAATCAAACTTTAAAAGAGCAACTTGTAATGGTTTAGAATGATAAAAGTAGTGATCGTATAAACTTTGCCATGTAAGTGCTCCTGAACCACTTATACTAGCTTAAAGATGAGCATTGTAAGTGTAACAGAGCACTTTGTTGTCGTGCATCCTATTTACCCTTACCACGCCTGCCATCCAAACCTACACACAGAACATATTGACATGCTCATTGCTTGTGCTGCTACGCAAGATATATTCAAGGGAAGATATACTACACTACCTTAATACCCACACAAGATGTTTACACACATGCTAGGCGGAGATATGCATGACCCCTGTTACTAGGCATACCTACAATAACTAGATGGAGCAGCAAGTTTTGGCAACAATTTCTTCCATTCTTAAAACTGGAAAATTTTGGTTAGCACAAAATTCTTATTTATATGTCAATCTGTTTTTATACTGTTGCTACTTTTATTTGATTTGCAGAAATATCATAATTTGGTACATTTTGTCAATAAATTCACACATGGATGAATTGGAATGCAATGTTTGCTGCTTAAAAGATAAATTAATGTTATTCACCCACGGTCTTGTCCACACGAGTCTGACTCGCGATCGCCAGTTTCACCCTCCTGGTGTGAGCTTAGAGCTCATTATTACCAATCTTTAGGTAATGCTGGGACCACACCCACCCATCCCCTTACTCAAGGGGGACAGTAACCACCCATATTTGTCAGTGAAAAATCCCCGGGAGCAGTGAGGATTCAAACTGGCTAACCACAGAATGGCAGGCCAACACTATATTCACTTGACCATCGTGGCGTCTGTGTGTATGAGTAACAATGCAGCTCCATTTACTAAGGAGTGGTTCTGGAGAGAGGTATACAGTAGTACTGCACTGAAGCTTGGTAGTGAGGTACAAGAAACATTGATTAATGACTGAAGATAGAACCCCGTACTTGGCGAGTTCATTATTATTCACCGAGCTGCTGATCCTCTAATTCTTTGCATGCTGACTCTAAAAAAGTCAAGCAATACTTTACTGTAACAGTACAGATTGTTAATTAGTTATTGAAGTAGTCTTGTACGAGTCATGTTTTGAAGTCTTTTGTACATAATTTATTCCTAATATATCTAAATTATACAGTATAATATTTTAACCATTTCCGCTGTAGTATTGTTCCAGTTCATCCACAGCTTTCAGTGTAAATAAAAGTTTCACCATTAGGTTCTATCAAAACCCTTTTTGGTTAAGTTAGTCATAATGATCTCGATTTGGTTTATAAACTCATTAGCATCATATTTTGTACTTAGCTTTATATTAAAGAATATTGAACAAGAAAGTTTTTCTGTTGAGCCCTGCAATTTGTATACCACTGCCACCACAGTGGTCCTCCATTAATCTACTGCCACTACTGCCACCACAATAGCATCAATAACTCGAAAACTGAGTTTATATAAAACTACATACACAGTACAGTACAGGAGTAATAGATTTAACCTGGAACAAATTAAAAACAAGCTGAAAATTACCGAGGAGTCATTGTCTTGGGCAACTTCAATGCTACTATTGGCACTGTGAGAGATGGCTACGAGTTATGTGTTGGTCCCCATGGCTCCGGTACCATGAACATTAACAGTTCTCTCCTTCTGAATCTCCCGAGGTCCAGAAGCTTGAGAATTGCAGGTTCTTGGTATCAGAGACCAGAGCTGCACCGCTGGACATGGTATAGTAATGCCGGAGGGGTAGCTAAGGAGATCGACCACATCCTTGTTAGTACTCATTGGAGGATCCTCCAGAACTGCATAGTTTACCGGGGTGTTGAGTTCTTTGGAACAGATCACAGACTTGTTGTTGCTACACTTAAGCTTCATGTCAAGTCCAGAAGAATCTCAAGAGGTAAGCATGCTGAGTTTCATCTTGAGAAGCTGAAGGACTTGACATGTGCCCATGAGTATGCAGTGGCAGTCTCAAATCGGTTTGATGTGCTCGGTGCCCTCGAGGACCCTGAAGTACTGTGGGATACCTTCAAACGTGAAACTCCAGGCTGCCAAGGAGTGTATTGGGGAGCGCCCGAGGGCAAGGCGCGGTTTTGTCTCGACGGAGACGCTGAAGAATATCGAGGAGTCGTGCTGCCAGGCTTGCTGGGAACCAGCAGGACAAGTACAGGGGTCTATCACACAGGACTAGAACCCTCCTGGGGAGGAGAGACAAGAAGAGGTATGTCAGGAGTCTCGCTAAGGATGTCGAGGGCCATCTGAACGCTAATGACCTCCGACCCGCCTACCGAGCCCTGAAGAAGCTCCGTTCCAAGTCTCCATCCCGGGCAAGTGCTATTTGAGCAGCAGGTGGGCGCCTCATGTCGGACATGGATGGGCAGATGGCTCGTTGGGCCGAGTACTTTGGGCAGTTGTTCACGGTGGACCCTCCAATTGAGCAGCTTCGCACCATTGGGTTACGGGCAGTAGATGCCGATCCTCCCATTGACTAAACCGCAACTTGACGAAGTCAGAGAGGCTGTAGCAAAGTTGAGGGGTGGAAAGGCAGCTGGTGTTTGTAATATCAGTGCAGAACTCCTCAAAGCTGGGGGTGAGGCCATGATCTGCGGGTTGCATGCTGTCCTGACTACCATTCCTTCTGACTGGAAAAGGGGGATGATCGTCCCTATCTGGAAAGGGAAAGGGGACCGTCAGGACTGCAACAATTATCGCGGTATTACACTGCTCAGCGTACCAGGCAAGGTGTTTGCCCATCTACTGCTGACGCAGATCCGCAGTCATCTGCTGAAGCATCAGAGACCTCAGCAGTCGGGGTTCACGCCTGGTAAGTCAACAACGGACCGTATCCTAGCGCTTTGTGTCCTGGTGGAACGCCGACGTGAGTTTCGACAGGGGATGCTTGCAGCCTATGTTGATCTCAAGAAGGTGTTTGACTCAGTGCATTGTGAGTCGCTCTGGGATCTTCTGTGACTTCGTGGGATTCCTGCAAGGACTATTGGTTTGATGACTGAGAGTGCTGTGAAGTGTGGGGGAGGTGTATCCAGCTTCTTTCCTGTTAATACAGGAGTGAGACAAGGGTCCGTCCTTGCCCCATCACTTTTCAACACTTGTATGAACTGGGTATTGGGCAAAGTTGTAGATCAAAGTGATTGTGGAGCATCCCTCGGCAACACCAAGATCATTGATCTTGTTTTTGCCGATGATGCAGTAACCTTTGCCGAGTCGCTGGAGGTCCTGGTGATGGCTCTCGAGGCGCTGCACAATGAGGCAAAGCCTTCGGGACTTGAGGTCTCCTAGCTTAAGACCAAGGTCCAGGTGTTTGGAGGCTTACTAGATGAAACAGTACAGTCTGTTCATGTGTGCGGCGAGGACATTGAGATCTTGGAAAGTTTTACATACCTTGGTAGCGCAGTCCATAATGACGGCGGGTCACGTCAAGAAGTCTTACTGCGGATTGGCATAGCCCACGGTATTATGGTCTCGCTTAGCAGGAGTATTTGGCGTTGTTGGTACCTGTGCAGGAGGACAAAGATCCGGCTCTTCAAGTCGCTTGTGATCCCTGTCTTACTATATGGTTGTGAGACATGGACACTAAATAGCGACTTGAAGAGGCGAATCGATGCCTTTGGTAATAAGTGTCTTCGCAGAATCATAGGGTATCGCTGAGATGATTACGTGTCAAATCAGCGATTGCACCGTGAGACTGAATCGAGGCCTATTACCTGCATAGTCCGTCAGCGCCAACTTCGGCTATATGGGCATGTAGCACGCTACCCTGAAACCGATCCTTCCTATCGGGTTATATCTGTAAGAGACAATCCGGCGTGGAGGAGGCCAAGGGGGCGCCCACAAGGCTCGTGGTTGGGGCAAATTGATGTTTCTTGTCGAGAGCTGCTTGGTATGGGAAAGGAGCCTGCATGGAGACTCATACGTGGTGACCCCCGGGAGTGGCGCCGTATGGTGGGCGAGGCGGCGCACCCCCATACCAGGTTAGATTAAACCATAGACCACTGTATACCTGGACTGTTCACGCGACAATGTTTTGAATTGCGGGGCTGCATAGGGGCCCGCGGGGCCCCCGACAAAGAGATATAGTGGTCTATGGACTATCATATAGACTGGTTTATCAGTATATATGACATACTGTAATCTTCGTAAATGTTTGGTCTATAATATTATCAAATAAAAAACAGTAAAACACGCTAAAGAAATGCCATTACGAGACTATGAAGAAATATGCAAGAACTTAATATTCACTTAACTCTTCGCCATTTAAAACTTTGGAGGCCTCGCTAACCTGTGTTCTATGCCTCACACCGGCTGTCAGGCTGTCTCTGGAGTACCTCAAGTCCTGCCCACCAGCCCCCTTGACCACCCCAGCCACACTCCATAGCCACCCCTCAGCCCTCAGTCCAGTGTTATTCTTGGGTAACGAAAACTTGTTATATGCGTTAGTGTTTTTGTATATTAATGGAGTGCATAGTCTCCTCCGTATTGTATAACGTGTTCAGCCTATTCTTATACTTTGCTTTGTGGGAGTGGCGGCCATGGGTAGTTTTTATCGTCCCAGCCCAAAGCTAGTCTCCTTGTGTATATACGGTAATAATAAATAAAAATCTGATTAATACGAGTCATCATGATAATCTTGTGTCTTGTCTTTTCTTCAGCGTTCTAGCAAAGCAGCATCTCACACCCTCGCTATGGAAAGTTTGAGTGACTAGACCAGATATTTACAGGAACTACCACATGTAGGTGTCGCGGCCTCTTGTAGCTTCCTTATTTTCTTATTTCATGTCATTATACTTCCTCGTCTTGTAACACAGCAATAGTCACTTCCGTTCCTTCCCAAAGCTCTGATTACAATAGCACTATTGTTCTGAATATGGGGATAAGTTCGGATTACCCAACGAGCAGATCATAGGATAAGAGAAATAAGTAACTGTGATCTTTAGACCTTAAGACCATGTATGGGCCAAGACCCAAGACTCATCACATGGTAGTTAAGCCGGCCACACACACACCGGCGCGGCCTATCCGGCTGACAAAAAGGGGCGGGGCATCGTTCGCCGGACGAGACTCACACACACCGGCCGCCTCATGAAAATATACAGTACACGTCAGACCACCATGATGACAACATGAATCCGCTGTCCGACAGCGACTTGTTGGTGATGGCTGCATGTGCAGTGTATAGCATGAAATCCTGAATGAAAAGAGCAGAAAAAAGCGAAGAGTTTGGGTGAAGAACTGACTGAAGAGAAAAGAAGAATTTTCCCAGACATCTCTCTTGAATGAACTTCGATTAGAATCATGTGACTGCTACAATTATTATATAATAATAAATAATTATATATTATATAAGATATATAATAATTATTATATACACACATCTATTATATATATTTATTATTCATATATTAGCATAAATACAATTATTACTGTTACAATTATTCATTATCTGGCCGAGTGAGGGGCGGGCCGCGCCGGACGGCACCCACACACACGCAGGCGGCAGGCCGCGCCGGACGGAATTTTCAAGCGCCATCTGATTTTTATCCGGCCGCTGCGACAGGCCCCGCCAGATGAAAAACACCCCCACACACACACCGGCCGCCTCTAGCCACGCCCCTTTTCGTCGGCCAGATAGGCCGTGCCGATGTGTGTGTGTGGCCGGCTTTATAATTAACTTCTCTATCTCCTCCTCCACTTCTTTTATCCTCCCATAGTGCCATATGTCTGGCATATCCCTATACGTACAATTCTTTAAGCATTTCACTCAGCCAATTAGCTTCAGACTTGAGATTTTATTCCCCAAACCTGGCTTCTAAATGTGCGGGCTGCAATAAACACAGAGCAGGTCCTCAGAGCAGAGCAGAGCCTCATACAACTAGACTAAAAAGAAAAAAACTCGCAAGCTGGACATAGTCTGCTGTGCTTGAGTTTGAATTCAAGCAACACCTTTAGAACATAAGAAAATAAGGAAGCTACAAGAGGCCGTGAGACCTACACGAGGTAGTTCCTGTTGGTGGCCGTAGATCATTTCCAGGATCTGATTGCCTATTTCCTGAGTTGACACAGAATTTGATGCTTGCACTCTGCTCAAGTTTGATCTCTATAATGAAATCACAAATATGCATATGAACACAGTCACAAAATCACATGCAGCACAAGTCCCAAAGCTCACAGTAAGACGCCACGTGGCACACTGAACCACAACTGTTACTGCTCACAAAACTCACTCCAACTTATCCAACCAATCAACATCCAACCAACATAGCCGGCAACCCAGGAATCTTATCTTCTAGAGCTGTGGTCCAGTTTTTCCTCTTACTTACATCTTGACGTGGGTGCTAAGCATAGCTCGCTGAAGGGAGGCTTGTGGCAGGCATTGTCTGAGACTCTTCTGCCCCGAGCCACTCCTTCCGACGCCACGTTTGTAGAACATGACACCAAAAATTAGTCAGGTCTTCCTTGAACTGATGACTCCGAAAATTGTAGACCCAGGGGTTCCAGGCACAGGCGGCTATGAACAGCCACCACGTCAGGTAGGAGAACAGTTTGTGCTGAGGGAAGGTGTATGCTATTGAGTTGAATAATATGTTGGTGGCCAAGGGTATGGTAGAGGTCAGGAAAAGGACAAACATCAATGACATGGTTGTCAAGACGTGCCAGTTATCTTTACTATATTGTGGTGAAGCCTTCATTTTGAGACTCTTCCACTCTTTTGCAACGTGTATCTGTTGCTTCACAAAGTTCTTTATGGCCAACCCTGAGAAGGTGACAACAGTGAGTCCCAGTAGGAGGAAGATGAGAAACTGTCCATGGTAGATCACGTCGCGGAAGCCACCTGGACCGTCCCCTGATGCACCCGTGGGCAGTTTTTCAAAGGTAAGCCACTGGGTGGAGAGGCCACCACCATCGTGAGCTGCAAACCAGAGTGCATTACCAAGGCTGGTACTCCAAGATGCTGTGATGGCAAATAGGGTGCGACAGTAGGTAAAATAGTCTTTGTACTTCAGGTATCGCCCCGTAATGACAAATCTCTCCACACTGAGCACCATCAGCATCAGCAGCGAGGCGGTGGACGTGACGTGGAATAGTAAAGATTGGAACACTGGAAAGCCGCTCTCTCTGCTGAAAGAATTTGTGATTAATATCTTTGAGGTCACGTTGATGGGCTCAGAGGTGAGCTCCATATCCGGCGTCACCTCGAAATAGTCGGGCGTAGAGAAAAAAGGTGACAGGTGCTGCACGAAGGACGGCACTATCACAAAGGTTGCCGTGAGCAGGTCGGAGAAGGCCAAGGAAGTTCTGAGTAGGCTTGATTCCTGTGAGTGATGCCCTCCACCGAGCATGACCATCACTACTAACAAGTTGCCCCCGATGCTTCCTACCATCACACAACCCACAAACATCAGCAGCAACACCTCTCCAGCCTGGCACGCCGCAGGCAGGTAACTCCATGCACCGTTGAGTCCATGATCCTCGGGCAGCCCGGCCCATATCACCTTGTACAGGGGGTAGCAGCAGGGCCAGTGATCGTTGACAACCAAGTAAAGTGTTCCATTGTACTCTCGGTAGATGTGCTCGAGACTCTCGGACATGTAGCCGCAATTTGGAGCATCATCCAGTGAGTGTTTTGTGTTGGTGAGGCGGTACAACAGGCCTCCGATCTCACCGTCCACCACACTCTGACGCCCCTCGCAGAATTCATGGAAGCACTCTGTATTGTTATCCAGCAAGAAACCAGCAAGGTAAAGGTCATTGAAGAATTGTGGACAGATACTAGAATGAAAGAACACTACTCTATCATCCCAACATATGGTAAGAAATTTCCTCTCCTCACATTTGTTGAACCTTCGAAAAAGTGGCAGACAGATTTTTACGTAGTTTTTGTGTGCAATTACATCCAAGGGTCCGACTTCTGATTGATACGTTGCGATTGTAAATGCTTCTGGATTGGTTTCAGTTAAAGAATACACACCGTTACACATATCCCTCGTGTCTCTGAAAGATGTTTCCCATGTAGTGTCGTATTGCAGGCAAGCTTCCCATGAGGAACCATGAAAACCAGGAGAAAACTTTTTTGGAGGATGATCACACAGGTACATGTTTCCCACTGTACTCCTCTCTGGTGGAGCGTAGACAGCTGAGGCGTCCGTATACATGTTGGTCGAGGACTCTGTGGGGAAAGTTGTATTTCCTATGATTGGTGGCTTAGTTGACGCCTCACCGGTAGCTCCTTGGTCATCAGCTTCACGTTTATGTCTTGCAGGATCAGAGTGGCCACTGTTCCACACGGTCTTAGTGATTTCGTCCATCGGGACATCAATATGTTCAGGACTAATGAGTCTTGGCCTTTCAAAACCCATGAGATGAAAAGAAATCCTATTTTCTGTCTTGATTGTCCATGGTTTCCCTGGGACAGCAAGGGCCTCAGGTGGGCGCAGAGGGGTGGGTGATCCATGCACTGAGGCAACAGGGGAGCGCCTGGACTTCGGCTGGTGATGAATTTCAATGTGATCGTTAGGAGGATTCTTTAAGTTTGTAGTCATTGCTGGAATGTCGCCTCCTCCCTCTGGTCCTGTGATACACACTGAGCCCATGACAGTGAGGTGGAGGAGGAGAAAAGATGTGGGCAGAATTCCTGAGAATTCCAGGCTGGGTGTTGCAACCATTTTACAAACCTGGAAGAAATGAATGCAGAAAAATATTAAGTAAATTCCCACCCTGTCATATGAAATCCAATAAAGTAAAAGAAAATATTGCACTCACAGTATGGGTAATTTCAAATCAACTTTATGCATTATGTACTGATCCATAGGAAGGGATGTGAAACCAACAGAGCGGTACACTGCACAATTGGCCCCTTATGAATCCCGTCAGAAGAATCCTTTCACAGACTAACTGACAGGGTAACAATCACAATTCGGAGAATAAATCTTATTTACCAATGTACGTACTATATATTGACCTTGGAGCAATTCGAACCCCTTCCGCCCTAGACGTCGCCCCTCCACGTGTACAGTCAATGAAAAATAACACAAGAGGGGTCTGGGGGGCCCCAGTGAGGGTAGGTTACGTAATCAATGCCCAGGTTAGGTTAGTTAACTAACAGGGGGGTATGGGGGGCACTTCCCCCCAGTTATATCAGGAGAGTATTGGTCACTAGGGGATTGGCTGAAATCCCATGAATAGTCTGAGGCAGCCAGGCTAATGCACTGTTTGCCATAACTCCTACATTCATTATGAGTGTAGCTCAGCACTCGTACTAAATAAATAACAAATACATCATTATAAGTGTACAGAAACTACGTCATTCATTCCCCATTAAGTTTCAGCTTTAAACTTTACTCTCATATCACACCGTACGGTACTAATCCACGCTAGTTTAATCATGAGGCACATTGATTAGGGCACTCACCTAGGAATTCACTGGTACCACCATTCCATCACCACTGGAACACAATACAGCAGCAACTGAAGTATGGTGATGGGTGAGTACTACTGATGTGATTGTGTTAGTCTGCCAGCACCTACACATACACACACAAGAAGTATTCAGGACTTCAAAGGCAAGCTGGATAATAGTAGATTTGGAGACGGTTCAGTACGAGCATAGCTCTTTTCCTGTATGTTACAACTACCTGGCAGGTAAATACAATTAGGTAAATACACACACACAAACAGGATGCTAGTCATGGGAAATACCACAGCTTTATCACTCAACCTTTTCAACTTGAGTTTCTTATGTTGTCGTGTGAATGTACTTGGATACACACGAGTATGATAACTAGAATTAATTAAATGTAAAATTACTACCTAAATGGTACGAATTACTAATGACGAATGACAAATTACGAATGGTACGGCCCTTATTACCGCGCAACCTTTTCAACTTGAGTTTCTTATGTCATGTGAATGTACTTCGATACCTATAGCTAGAGCTAGCATTTCAAAGTGAGAGTCATGTTTTCTGCATATCGTGTACTCTCACTCGAGATTATGAAATAACCACAGGAGGTTTAGAAAAACTGACCCAACTATCATCTTCATGACACATTTCTGCATATCATAAGCAAGAAAAATATACGAAAACCTTTTTGTGTATTCTAAAAAATATAGCAAAAAGAAATAGTGTATAAACATTTTTTACTTTTTTGTCTTCAACTCGCTGCAATTTCCCGTCCATTTCTCCCATTTAATTTTTGATCACGTACTCGTAATCAGCTGACTTTCTTGGTTCTGATGGTATACGGTACATAACAAAATAACAAAGCAAAAATATCTAGAAAATGAAAACTGCCGATAACTTGAAGCATGTGTTTGGCGCTGACCCGTGAGTGACGGGCATGCCCGCCCAATATTAAACCTGCTGAATGTTGGCGGGCAGCGCCGACGGTTACATTCTGCTCGTCGGCATCGTGTCCACACTGCCACTTTTGAGTGACGAACACTGTTCGACGGCAAGCGCCGACGGTGGTGAGTGGTAGTGTGGACGGGGCTTAACGGGTAGAAATTTGGTCATGACGTCACTCACCATTTAATGCTCATTAGACTAATAGGTAAAGGGCAGATGAATACAAGATAGAAGAAAAAAGATGATAATAGGAAAGGGAACAAGATATTAGAAGAGAGAAGACTAAAAATGATACAAATGCGAAGATAGTCATAGAGGTAACAGGAATGACGCAATACATCATAATCCTCTATTTGGTCACTTGTACCTGTGTTTGTTTTACATTCTAATAGCAATCAATTAATTATATTTCTTCTTACATAGGTTACGTCAAATGGATCAATGAAAAAGATGTATCAATATAAATTTTAGGTCAGTAGTGCAAGGTCGGTCAGCTGGTTGAGGTAAACACCAGCCATTGTTGTCACCTGGCTCATTAACTCGTCCTGGTGGCGTTATTAAGTGTTGCTCCTCGCCATTGATCACTCCAGGAGACATGGCAGACCAAGACATCTTAACTACCCTGAAAATCCTCATCATTGGCGAGTGGCGTGGGAAAATCGAGGAGAGTGTGGGTTGGGTGGTGGTGGTGTGGGCGTGAGAGTGTGTTGGCCGCAGGTGATTCTAGGTTTATTTAAGGTTACTTTAGGCATATTTTAGCTTTTTTTTTTTTTTTTTGGTTTATTCTGGACGCTGCCTTGTTTGTGTATCTGTACTGGTCGTGTAACAGGTCTATCTAAGCATGACGATGTATCTTTCTCTGTCTCTGAAGCAAATACAGGGCCAGTTTCCTGAGTCTCCCAGTAATTGAGGTGCTCAACTCTGGATCTTGTTTGTGAATGATCTCTTGGGCCTATTTAGATACCGAAATAATACAGAAAATATTTAAATATATCAAGAAACATAAATAAAGTTACTAATCCAAGCTTACAGGCTAAATAAGAAAGACGAAAATAGAATAAAACTAAATATGTTAGGCTAGGGTTGCCATATCTGAACAGCCAAAATTCCGGACGCCTCCACTGACACCTATGACCCCGCCTAACACCAGAGTTGTTTGATTTAAATCAAGTTGATTTTAATCATGATTTAAATCAAATTATTATTTTTTTTAAATCTGATTAAGTCATAACCTTATCATTATTTGAAAACGAGAGGGGAAAGAAGGAAAATTAAGCAAATAGGCATTATGAACATCAATTTTATCATTGTAGTATAATTATATCATAACGAGACACAATGAGTGGTGCGGGGAATACACTGTGGCACTTTTAGATAACAAATGCCACGTGGCTGTTTTCACAGTAGAAATATTTTTTTTCTCAATTATATATATTTTTTTTTTTTTATGTACAAAAAGCCCCACTACAAAACCCAAAAAGTTAATGTCATGTTACTTTTGTTTATAAAAGCCGTGATTTTAAACCCAAAAGTTTAATAGCTTATGATTTTATCAAACAAAAAATATAATCGCTTGTTTAAAACCGGCCAAAATTATTATTACTACAACAAAAATGGGAAAAATTTTTACGATAGCACCAAATTTCCCCTACACAATTGGGACAGGGTTTTTTGTTCATTATTGTATTCTAAGAGCCCTTTTCTCTTTGAGCTTTTCCGTCAAAAAATCAATAGTTTTGGGAGATATAAACTTTTTTGGGTGGGGGTGGAATTTCCCTTTTTTTAAAAAATGTCTCCTCTTCCTCTCTTGTGCCTCATCGCTTTTTTTTTTCAGAGGCCACCCTGGCTACCTAACCTCCTAACCTACCAACCCCTAACCTCCCCAAACCAAACCCTAACCAAACCTTACAAACCAAACCCAACCTTCCCTAACCTTTACCTCCTAACGGGGTTCCAAAATAAAAAATTTTTAATAAATCCAAAACAAAAGCTGCGGTCATAGATAGTCGGTCACCCCGGTCCAATTTTCTCCCCGGGGTATAAAATTAGGCAGAATCAAAGGTTTTTTTTGAGAAGGTATAAATCCTAGTTTTTAGAAAACTGTGATAGCTTGTGGGGGTGGCAGCTTTATATGAGTTATCTCCCTTTTTCCAAAAATGGCCGCCAAATACACCCAAAAATTATGAATTTTTGGTGGGTTTTTACTGCCCACGTGTAAACGCGTTTCATGCCCTGGCTAAATGACTCGACAAAAATGCACCCTTTGGGATTTATTCGTGTACTAGTTTACTCCAGTGAGGAGCCCGACCAGAAATCGCTGTAACTCATTTGGTTGGCGAAGATTTGCTCTCAGACGGTATATGGCCACGGGGAAAAACATGTCCCTTTTGATGGCCGTTCGGGTAGGGGCGATCTGATCTATATCTTGTTGAATCTGTAACTTTGCCTTCCAAAACTGAGCTCCTTATGTAGTTTTGATTTTCCAAGACAACATCCTTTATGAACGCATGGAAACCCCAACAACTTTCCCCCTTGTCGTCGGAAAAAATTTCTACTGCACCTCCAAGCTCGGGTTTTTGTCTTCTGTGCATTTCTTTTTTTTTTTGAATCCTTCAGAAGATTAACTCCACCAACAACATTAAAAGATTCAATTTTGGGTCAAGGAGTGACTGGGATAATCCTCTTTTTGGGGATAATATCTTCTCTGATGTATTCGAAAAGTTTTTGGTAGCTTCTCCTTCAACCCTTTTGATCAGTAAAATTCATCTGTTCTTTCTCTTCTTTATTCTCATTCTGTCCTCTTTGTTCCCAGTGTAATTCCCAAGCATGAAAAGTGGTAGTGTGCCTCTGCCAAAAATGGTCTCTCTGGTTATGCTATCCCTGCCCTCGCATTTCTGACGGCACTCTCTCTAGTGTTTGATCTACTTCATTGTGAAGCTAGCGTAATGTTTTCACGTGTATTGGAGTGCTTTTTGAACTTGACCTTCTACAGAAAACGCAGATGGCAAAACTCTTGATTCATGTGTGATGTTCTGAAGACTTTTTTGGAGCGTCCTACTCCAGTAGATCCTACTACCCTTCCCGGGTTTACTTTTTTAGAGTTTTTCCCAAATCTCTTTTTATGGGGAACATGCTTCTACATTTTCGATGATAAAGAAATATTTTAACTTCTTTGTCCTGAACGTTTTTTGAAAACGTCTAAAGGGGGAAGGTTCCTGGGGTTTGGGGGCTTCAATAAGGGTTAAACCAGAGCATGGCTTTAGGGCTGACAAAATTTCACTCCGTCGGATATGCCTGGGGTATGTGCCTTTCTTGGCGGGCCTGTTTTGGCGTTTCCCTGTTAAGGACCCTTCCAAAGGGCCCCCTCTTGAAGTTCCCCACTACCACGACACCGGATTCTGGTCCCCGGTTCTTCTCTACCACCAGCCTTCAAAAATACTTCGGAAAGGGATTGGCTGCTACTCTACCTCTCCCACTCCCAAAAACCCGACTTTCTCTGAACCACGACCTGCGGGGCCGGCTGGTCTTCCGCAGTGGTTGGGCTCCTCAGGGGCCCTCCAACGTCGCCAGTCGTCGTCCGTCCGTCTCTCGCCGATGAAAAACGACACCTAAAAAAGATTTTTTTTTTTTATTATATGTATGTATATTTATATAATTATATAATATACAGTTTGGAAAAGGGGGATAACTCCCATAAAGCTGCCACTGCCACAATGCTATCACATGTTTTCTAACTCTAGGCATTTATACCTTCCCAAAAAACACTATTAGCATTCTCGCCCTAATTTGATACCGACCAACCCCCCAGGCTGATCGCCTATAGAAGAGGAAGCGGGAGGCATTTTGTAAACAAGGAGACATATTCCTCCCCCCACCTAAAATGTTCTATATCTCCGAAACTATTGATTTGCGACGGAAAGCTCAAAGAAAAAATGTCTCTTAGAATACAATAAGGTAAACAAAAACCATGCTCCCAATTGTGTAGGGAAGTTTGGTGCCATCGTAAAATAATACCCAAAAATCCCATTGAATCCGATTGACTTCCCATTGGGAAGTCAAGTAGCAAGGATAACTGAAAAATTAGGCCGAACAGTATGATATAGCAAAATCAGGCAATATTTTGTGTAGCTGACTCTTATCACAGACAGAATGATGACCTTTCATATGCCAGCTAGGAGGTTATTACCGGAGGTCAAATTAATAATCATTTGGTGTGTCTTGGGGGGGTGGGGTAAGGCTTGCAGGACGGTAAAGACCGCCCACTCTACTATTAACCTGTAGATGTATATATACCCATGAAGGGCCATGTCTGTAGCCCCTGACTGATCCTCACAAGAGGTGAGTGATGCCTTATCAATAAAGAGCTATGGATATATATGTATATGTATATTTAAATGCAGAGGTCCATCAATTTTTAGATAATTCTTTCTATGATTAAATGTGTATTACTCCAAATCAGTATTGCTTGATATGTTGGAACCTGTCTTACATGCCATGAATTCTCATATGCTCAAGGGTTAAATCTTAGTATTCACTTTGCTTTGAGTGATGTTAAAATAATCAAACTTTAAAAGAGCAACTTGTAATGGTTTAGAATGATAAAAGTAGTGATCGTATAAACTTTGCCATGTAAGTGCTCCTGAACCACTTATACTAGCTTAAAGATGAGCATTGTAAGTGTAACAGAGCACTTTGTTGTCGTGCATCCTATTTACCCTTACCACGCCTGCCATCCAAACCTACACACAGAACATATTGACATGCTCATTGCTTGTGCTGCTACGCAAGATATATTCAAGGGAAGATATACTACACTACCTTAATACCCACACAAGATGTTTACACACATGCTAGGCGGAGATATGCATGACCCCTGTTACTAGGCATACCTACAATAACTAGATGGAGCAGCAAGTTTTGGCAACAATTTCTTCCATTCTTAAAACTGGAAAATTTTGGTTAGCACAAAATTCTTATTTATATGTCAATCTGTTTTTATACTGTTGCTACTTTTATTTGATTTGCAGAAATATCATAATTTGGTACATTTTGTCAATAAATTCACACATGGATGAATTGGAATGCAATGTTTGCTGCTTAAAAGATAAATTAATGTTATTCACCCACGGTCTTGTCCACACGAGTCTGACTCGCGATCGCCAGTTTCACCCTCCTGGTGTGAGCTTAGAGCTCATTATTACCAATCTTTAGGTAATGCTGGGACCACACCCACCATCCCCTTACTCAAGGGGGACAGTAACCACCCATATTTGTCAGTGAAAAATCCCCGGGAGCAGTGAGGATTCAAACTGGCTAACCACAGAATGGCAGGCCAACACTATATTCACTTGACCATCGTGGCGTCTGTGTGTATGAGTAACAATGCAGCTCCATTTACTAAGGAGTGGTTCTGGAGAGAGGTATACAGTAGTACTGCACTGAAGCTTGGTAGTGAGGTACAAGAAACATTGATTAATGACTGAAGATAGAACCCCGTACTTGGCGAGTTCACTATTATTCACCGAGCTGCTGATCCTCTAATTCTTTGCATGCTGACTCTAAAAAAGTCAAGCAATACTTTACTGTAACAGTACAGATTGTTAATTAGTTATTGAAGTAGTCTTGTACGAGTCATGTTTTGAAGTCTTTTGTACATAATTTATTCCTAATATATCTAAATTATACAGTATAATATTTTAACCATTTCCGCCTGTAGTATTGTTCCAGTTCATCCACAGCTTTCAGTGTAAATAAAAGTTTCACCATTAGGTTCTATCAAAACCCTTTTTGGTTAAGTTAGTCATAATGATCTCGATTTGGTTTATAAACTCATTAGCATCATATTTTGTACTTAGCTTTATATTAAAGAATATTGAACAAGAAAGTTTTTCTGTTGAGCCTGCAATTTGTATACCACTGCCACCACAGTGGTCCTCCATTAATCTACTGCCACTACTGCCACCACAATAGCATCAATAACTCGAAAACTGAGTTTATATAAAACTATACATACACAGTACAGTACAGGAGTAATAGATTTAACCTGGAACAAATTAAAAACAAGCTGAAAATTACCGAGGAGTCATTGTCTTGGGCGACTTCAATGCTACTATTGGCACTGTGAGAGATGGCTACGAGTTATGTGTTGGTCCCCATGGCTCCGGTACCATGAACATTAACAGTTCTCTCCTTCTGAATCTCCCGAGGTCCAGAAGCTTGAGAATTGCAGGTTCTTGGTATCAGAGACCAGAGCTGCACCGCTGGACATGGTATAGTAATGCCGGAGGGGTAGCTAAGGAGATCGACCACATCCTTGTTAGTACTCATTGGAGGATCCTCCAGAACTGCAGAGTTTACCGGGGTGTTGAGTTCTTTGGAACAGATCACAGACTTGTTGTTGCTACACTTAAGCTTCATGTCAAGTCCAGAAGAATCTCAAGAGGTAAGCATGCTGAGTTTCATCTTGAGAAGCTGAAGGACTTGACATGTGCCCATGAGTATGCAGTGGCAGTCTCAAATCGGTTTGATGTGCTCGGTGCCCTCGAGGACCCTGAAGTACTGTGGGATACCTTCAAACGTGAAACTCCAGGCTGCCAAGGAGTGTATTGGGGAGCGCCCGAGGGCAAGGCGCGGTTTTGTCTCGACGGAGACGCTGGAGAATATCGAGGAGTCGCGCTGCCAGGCTTGCTGGGAACCAGCAGGACCAGTACAGAGGTCTATCACACAGGACTAGAACCCTCCTGGGGAGGAGAGACAAGAAGAGGTATGTCAGGAGTCTCGCTAAGGATGTCGAGGGCCATCTGAACGCTAATGACCTCCGACCCGCCTACCGAGCCCTGAAGAAGCTCCGTTCCAAGTCTACATCCCGGGCAAGTGCTATTTGAGCAGCAGGTGGGCGCCTCATGTCGGACATGGATGGGCAGATGGCTCGTTGGGCCGAGTACTTTGGGCAGTTGTTCACGGTGGACCCTCCAATTGAGCAGCTTCGCACCATTGGGTTACGGGCAGTAGATGCCGATCCTCCCATTGACTAAACCGCACCCTCTCTTGACGAAGTCAGAGAGGCTGTAGCAAAGTTGAGGGGTGGAAAGGCAGCTGGTGTTTGTAATATCAGTGCAGAACTCCTCAAAGCTGGGGGTGAGGCCATGATCTGCGGGTTGCATGCTGTCCTGACTACCATTCCTCCTGACTGGAAAAGGGGGATGATCGTCCCTATCTGGAAAGGGAAAGGGGACCGTCAGGACTGCAACAATTACCGCGGTATTACACTGCTCAGCGTACCAGGCAAGGTGTTTGCCCATCTACTGCTGACGCAGATCCGCAGTCATCTGCTGAAGCATCAGAGACCTCAGCAGTCGGGGTTCACGCCTGGTAAGTCAACAACGGACCGTATCCTAGCGCTTTGTGTCCTGGTGGAACGCCGACGTGAGTTTCGACAGGGGATGCTTGCAGCCTATGTTGATCTCAAGAAGTTGTTTGACTCAGTGCATTGTGAGTCACTCTGGGATCTTCTGTGACTTCGTGGGATTCCTGCAAGGACTATTGGTTTGATGACTGAGAGTGCTGTGAAGTGTGGGGGAGGTGTATCCAGCTTCTTTCCTGTTAATACAGGAGTGAGACAAGGGTCCGTCCTTGCCCCATCACTTTTCAACACTTGTATGAACTGGGTATTGGGCAAAGTTGTAGATCAAAGTGATTGTGGAGCATCCCTCGGCAACACCAAGATCATTGATCTTGTTTTTGCCGATGATGCAGTAACCTTTGCCGAGTCGCTGGAGGTCCTGGTGATGGCTCTCGAGGCGCTGCACAATGAGGCAAAGCCTTCGGGACTTGAGGTCTCCTAGCTTAAGACCAAGGTCCAGGTGTTTGGAGGCTTACTAGATGAAACAGTACAGTCTGTTCATGCGTGCGGCGAGGACATTGAGATCTTGGAAAGTTTTACATACCTTGGTAGCGCAGTCCATAATGACGGCGGGTCACGTCAAGAAGTCTTACTGCGGATTGGCATAGCCCACGGTATTATGGACTCGCTTAGCAGGAATATTTGGCGTTGTTGGTACCTGTGCAGGAGGACAAAGATCCGGCTCTTCAAGTCGCTTTTGATCCCTGTCTTACTATATGGTTGTGAGACATGGACACTAAATAGCGACTTGAAGAGGCGAATCGATGCCTTTGGTAATAAGTGTCTTCGCAGAATCATAGGGTATCGCTGAGATGATTACGTGTCAAATCAGCGATTGCACCGTGAGACTGAATCGAGGCCTTTTACCTGCATAGTCCGTCAGCGCCAACTTCGGCTATATGGGCATGTAGCACGCTACCCTGAAACCGATCCTTCCCATCGGGTTGTATCTGTAAGAGACAATCCGGCGTGGAGGAGGCCAAGGGGGCGCCCACAAGGCTCGTGGTTGGGGCAAATTGATGTTTCTTGTCGAGAGCTGCTTGGTATGGGAAAGGAGCCTGCATGGAGACTCATACGTGGTGACCCCCGGGAGTGGCGCCGTATGGTGGGCGAGGCGGCGCACCCCCATACCAGGTTAGATTAAACCTAACCTAGCCTGGCTGCTGTACGTGAGGGAGGGCTTGGCCCGGGGGCATATTCCCGTTCTTTATGCGATTATTTGGTTTCCGAGTGAAGACGCTTGGCTGTAGCTCCGAAACTAACCATAGGATTTTCTCGAAAATACCCTCAAAAACTTAACCTACCCTATCCGTAACCTAACATAACCTAACCTGACGTGTTCAAGAGTAAACGCCACATACTCTTCCAAAAAAGGGAATATGCAGCCCGGGGCCTGACTGTGCTGATGGCGACGGCTGAGTTGCACCTATTTATTCTTATTAGATCATTTTAGTCCATGATTTTGACCGAAGTAACAGCTTGCCAAGAGGTTTGAAGGTTAGTAGAAAACGTGTATGACAAAAGATAGTTCTTTATAGGGTAGTAAGCGAGATATGGCAGGGGCGACAAAACGAATCTTAACACTTATAGGTTTTAATGAAACCAAACCTAACCTTATAGGTTTTAATCAAACCAAACCTAACTTTATAGGTTTTAATGAAACCTAACCTAACCTTATAGGTTTTAATGAAACCTAACCTAACGTTAAAGGTTTTAATGAAACCTAACCTAACCTTAACCACAAAGTATACTTAACCTAACCCTATAGGTTTCATTAAAACCTATAAGACCCTGATTAATTTTTCCCGGCCAAGTTTTAGTGTTTTTTTATGATGGAGATGCAGTGTTTTTAATAGAAACGGTACCATAATTTTTGTTTCTTTTTTTTTGTTTCTTTTGAAAACTATGGGTTTGCGCAAAATAAAACTATCTCCATTAGAAAAAGCACCTATATTGTAGGCCAGGAAAAAATAGTCGGTGTCTCTGAAAACGACCGCGAAGTCCTCGTCCATTATAACCCTTATTTATATAACCCTCACAGCGCCCTTTAAAACCACACTACACTAGGGTTACATACTTGCTGTGAATCCTTTTGCGGCCGTGGTGACTGGAGTGGCGTGCCGATGGGTTCTGAGGGCAGCGAGACAGGTCACAGGCAACGTTACGTTCCTCGGGTAGGCACAGGTGAGGCGGGTTACCTTGGGACAGCCTGACAGGTGGACAGAAGTGGACATCAGTTTCTCAGGTATAACAAGTGGGGCGGGTGACGGTATAACGTAGCGTGACAGGACAAAAACGGGACGAATCTTCAATATGGTGTGGCGTCCTTCAAGGTCAGTGGCGCAAAACTGCGGCAAAAGGCCTCTATATCAAACATTAAAAAAGTAAAATAGACATTCTAAGCCTATTGAAGTCTTTATACCTAATGTAGAAAATAAGGCACAACTTTATTTCCCTACCATAGTATGTTGCAGTCACAGAGTTACATCAGTGATCATCTATCTCTTCTTATATACTGGAGAAAGAAACTTATTAATTATAGATACCTAGAGCACTAATTATATAAATATGTAATGCCTAAAACACTCTTGCTATATCAACTTTAGTGTTTAAACTGCATTTTATATTACTGAACACTCACCAAGCAGCTGTTCCCCGCCTGTGTTTGGGTCGCGGCGAGCACGTGCCACTCAACTTGGGAAGACGCTAGAAGTTTTAAGTTATTTATTGTGAGTGTGCTAAATCAGACGTGATTTCTACGTATACTGTGATAGAAGAAGACATGCAGGAAGGCGTAGATCAGCCGTGATCAAGTGTCATCGGCTGTTATCCCCTCCACGTGGCGATAATAACACGGAGCTACAACACTGTCAACAAAGGTAAGTGTCATGTCATGTCATGTAAACCACTAACCACTCTTTATTTATATCATGTTGCCTGTATACCTTTCTTTGATGTTTCTTGCAGTGGCGGAACAAGGGGTGTAAAAATGGGGAAAATCTTAAGAACAAGGGCTCCATGCTAAGCTGACCCAAATGTTGGCTCTACGTATTAAACTTACTGTCCTTAACACATCTGTTTAGATTTTAATGAGTGCCGATCCTTACTTTGCCTACATGGCCGATATTGAATTTCAGGTCCTTGAGAAAAACTAAGTCCAGCGTTAGGTTAGAGTAGTTTAGGTTAGTTTAGGTTAGGTTAGGACCAGTGGCGTCACCAGGAAAAAAAAATTGGGGGGGCTTTAGCCCCGGGGTGGTGATGGGCGAGCGCAGCGAGCCTATCCAGCTGGGGGGTCGGGGGGTAATTTTGAAAATGAATCAGTTCCAGGGTAATTTTGAGGCCCAAAAAAGAGAAGAAAGTGGAATTAAACTTTAATTACATGACACATAAATTAATAGAGTTATACCATGCATCATACCATATTAACTAAATTTGATAATTTGAAGAAAATTTTTATTCTGTTTATACAAAATAATAAAATTGCCATTTTTCTCTCTCCACTAAGAAACACAAAGGAATTGCACAATGTATGTTTTTGGTTTGTTTCTCAGTAAGGTTTTATCTTGATAATGAAAAAAATAGATAAATATAAACTTACAATATATTCAAGGTATTTCCCTTATTGCACAAAAACAGGTATATACATGGGATACTGTAGTTAAACAGAATAAAGTACATGATCATGATAAAGTAACTAAAAGCCGATTTAACCTGCCTCCCACTGCCTTACCCTGGCACCCTGCCTACTGCATACCACTGTTTAACCTGCCTCCCACTGCCTTACTGGCACCCTGCCTACCTGCATACCTGTGTTAACCTGCCTCCCATCCTGTGTCCTGCTCACTGCCTTACCTGGCTCCCACTGCCTTAACCTGCCTCCCATCCTGTGTTAACCTGCCTCCCGCAGAGCAAACATATTTCAACATTTAAATGAAACATCAAACCAATTTTTCTATAAAAGTGTGAAAAATAAGGTTTTGCTCTGGCATGGAAAATTGGATAAATATTCCTTTTTAATTGTTTTTGGGTAGCAGGCTACTAGCAGCAATTTTGGGGGGGCTGAGTCCTTGACTTGGGGGGGCTCAGTCCCCCTTAGCCCCCCCGCGGTGACGCCACTGGTTAGGACAGGTTAGGTTAGGTTAGGGCAGGTTAGGTTAGGTTAGTGCACAGCACGGGGGGATCGAGGGGGGGTTAGATTAGGGCAGGTTAGGTTAGTGCACAGCACGAGGGGCTCGAGGAGGGGAGCTAGGTTAGGTCTGTAGAGTTTTGTCATCTTTAGAATAAAGGGTCAACCTCCTATCTTCTTCTTATAGCCAACAAGCATGGGGACAGGGTGGAAACCGTGGTTTTTTGGGTGGGGCAGCACACATATAAGGAAAATATGGCCCCGATAAAGTCTATGAACTAGGGAAATTTCCCTTGTTTATGGATTTTTTTGTGGGAGGCCATATTTCCGTTATGTGTGTGCTCCCCCACCCAAAAACCCCGGTTTCCCACCATGTCCCCAAGCTTATTGGCTATAAGAAGAAGAAGAAGAAGAAGAAGATAGGGGGTTGAGCCCTTGTTCTTAAGATTTACCCCGCCACTGCATATGCCATCAGAATCTGGCGTAATAAAAACAAAAACAATTATGAAGGAAAAAAAGAATATCAGGAAAAAAGTAAATTACTCACTGTATCAATATTGGAACCGAAAATAGAAAGAAGAGCAAAATTCTTGAAAATAAGTCATATACCATCAGAATCTGACGTATAAAAACAAAATTATGAAGGAAAAATTGAATATCAGGAAGAAAAGTTAATTAGTACCAGTAAAACGCCTTAATCGGCGAAGGACGAGCGAGCCCGTAGAAACCCGCCGCACGTGCGCACGTGCGGCGTCACCCGGACTCTCGATAGCAAGGAAATTTGTCTGCTGTCATCTAAACTCCATTTACCTTTGCCTTTTTACGCTGAAACTGTAGGGATTGAATGGGGCTATCAGATGGCGAAGACCGCTTGTCAATCGGAAGCGGGATTCCAAAGATATAAGCTCCTGAAAAGCGTGACGGTCGGTCGGGTCGGCCGCCTATCCCGGAAAAATCCAAGTGAGGACTCACGAGCGCTTCGCCCTCGCTCGTAACTACTCACTGTATCAAAATTGGAACCGAAAATAGAAAAACGAGCAAAATTCTTTTAAAAAAAAGAAGTCATATCCCATCAAAATCTGGTGTACAAAAACAAAAAAATGAAAATATGAAGGAAAAAAAGAATATCAGAAGAAAAAAAAAATATTACTCACTGTATCAAAATTGGAACCGAAAATAGAAAGAAGAGCAAAATTCTTGAAAAAAAGTCATATACCATCAGAATCTGGCGTATAAAAACAAAACAAAAACCAATATGAAAGAAAAAAAGAATATCAGGAAAAAACACAGGTTCCAATTTTGATAGTGTTATAAACTTTTTTTTCCTGATATTCTTTTTTCCTTCAGATTTTTTTGTTTGTTTTTATACGCCAGATTCTGATGGTACTATGACTTTTTTTTCAAGAATTTTGCTCTTTCTATTTTCGGTTCCAATTTTGATACAGTGAGTAATTAACTTTTTCCTGAAATTCATTTTTTTCATTCATCATATATATATATATATATATATATATATAGTATATATATATATATATATATATATATATATATATAATATATAGTATATATATATATATATATATATATATATATATATATATATATATATATATATATATATTTTTATTTTATTTTTTTATATACGCCAGATTTTGATGGTATATGACTTTTATCACGAATTTTACTCTTTCTATTTTCGGTTCCAATTTTGATACAGTGAGTAATTAATTTTTTTTCCTGATATTCTTTTTTCCTTCATACTTTTGTGTTTTTGTTTTTATACGCCAGACTCTGGTGGTAGATGACTTTTTTTTCAAGAATTTTACTCTTCATTCTATTTTTGGGTCCAATTTTGATACAGTGAGTAATTAACTTTTTCCTGATACTCTTTTTTTTCCTTCTTATATTTTGTTTTTTGTTTTTATACGCCAGATTCTGATGGTAGATGACTTTTTTGTCAAGAACTTTGCTCTTCTATCTTTTCGGTTCAAATTTTGATTCAGTGAGTAATTAACTTTTTTTCTTGATATTCTTTTTTCCTTTATAATTTTTTTTATTTTTTTTATCGCCAGATTCTAATCTCTATGTGACTTTTTTTCAAGAATTTTACTCCAATTTCTATTTTCGGTTCCAATTTTGATAGTGAGTAATTCTCTTTTTTTTCTGATATTCTTAGTTTCCTTCATATTATTTTTTTGTTTTGAAATATATATATATATATATATATATATATATATATATATATATATATATATATATATATATATATATATATATATATATATCAATATATTTATATTGAAAGAGGAGCTTTGCTCCTCTTTCAATTTCGGTTCCAATTTTGATACAGTATCTAAGTAATTAACTTTTTTTCCTGATATTCTTTTTTTCCTTCATATTTTTGTTTTTTTGTTTTTATACGCCAGGTTTTGATGGTAGACTATATGACTTTTTTCAAGAATTTTGCTCTTCATTCTAAATTATCGGTTCCAATTTTGATACAGTGAGTAAGACACTTTTTATCCTGTAAATTTTTTTTCCTACATATTTAAAAAAAAAAATGTATACCACAGATTCTGATGGTATATGACTTTTTTTTTTAGAGTTTTGCTCTTCTTTCTATTTTCGGTTCCAATTTTTATATAGTGAGTAATTAACATTTTTTCTGATATTCTTTTTCCTTAACATTTTTGTCTTATGATTGTATACGCCAGATTCTGATGGTATATGTAGTGGCGGAACTGCGGGGGGGCTGGGAGGGCACGTGCCCCCCCATCTTAGGGTAGTGCCCCCCCGGGTGCCCCCATTTTTTCACACCCCTTGTTCCGCCACTGATCAGTAACTCAGTTAAATTAGGTTACGTAACCAATGGCCAGGTTAGGTTAGTTAACTAGCTGGGGGGGGGGGGCACAGCCCCCTAGTTAGGTCAGGAGAGCATTGGTCAATATGGATTATTGTATTAAACTGCAGTGTTACCGAATAAGGGAATCTCATTATTTTGGATAAAACCAGTTTAGTACAATACTTTATATTGACCAATACCTACTCTCCTGATAACTGGGGGTATTATCAGGAGAGTAATAGGGGGGGGGCGCACCCCCCCCCAGACCCCCCTGCTAGTTTACTAATCTAACCTGGGCATTGATTACTTAACCTAATCTCGCTGGGGGTCGGGGGGGGGATCACCTCCCCAGTCCCCCCTTGTGTTATTTTTTTCTTTCCGACGGCCAGGGCTGCGTTTGAGAGGAGGAATCGAGCGGCTCGCGCCGTTTAAGTTTCTGTTACCCCTCTATCAAACGCTTTTGGGGCCAGGGATGTGAACTTTAGTAGCACACATTCACAACTCACCTGCATGTTCGGTCATTCCACAGCATGCCGTGGTCACAATCGGGCACGCTGTTACACTCGCAGAAGCAGACATCCTCGGACCACATCACGGGTTCGCCATCGTCATATCGGGCATTGCAAACCTGTCTCATCTTCCCGTCACAAACACACTTACAAGCCCACAAGTCAAGAACCTGTGCATATACATATATATATATATATATATATATTTATATAATACATATGAGTGTGTGTGTGTGTGTGTGTTTATGTATATATGTATATACTATATATGTATATATGTATGTATATAACATAGATAACCAGGTGTACATAAGAGGAAGCGTGCCCTTACCTGGTAGTCGGGACATTCCCTGACACACTTGCACTTACACACGCCGTGCTCCTCCACTCTGACCTGCACACACTTGCGTTCACTGCCTTTGAAAGCGAACACCTACAGGAGGAGGATTTGGGAATCATTAATTTTGTAACTCTTTTACGTTTTTCCTCAGGTTGAGATTTGGTCAAAGATAAGAATGAGTTACAATCAGTAATTGTGACCATGACTTACAGTGTATTTTTTCTCAGCGATGTAGTCTTCATCAGGAAAACATTGATCGTGGCGGAAATCGCAGGACAGACCAGCGCAGCGGTTCAGCTTCACCACGCTGGGCTTGACCTGTGCCCGAGTGTACCATTCATTACTGTGGACTCATCACACAGTGGAGACCCTTCATGACTTATATACTTCATCTACTAGCACTACTACCACTACTAGTACTACTACTACTACTACTACTGTTTTACTACTACATCTACCACCAGATGAACAATTGGACAGGTGTATAAGCAGTAAGCAATGACAGCCATCGCCTGGCAGACAACTTACGTAGTCGTAGCCTTCAGGCACTGGCAGCTGCACCAGGGACTCGTGGGGCTTGTCGCAGCTCGTCGTCTTTTTCAGGCGATGCATAATGGCTTTGTCAGCGCGACTCCTGCAGCCTTGAACAACCCCTGTCATGGCAAGAACAGGCCATTATAGTACGCTGTGACGCCACACACACACACTCAGCATCCCCGCCTGCCGTTCAGAAAACCGGAGATTCAAAGCATTTTTATGCCGGACTCCGCTGACTGCACCATGTAGTTACTGTCCTCCTTGAGTAAGGGGATGGAGTGTGTGAGGTCACCTTACACCTTACCTATAGATCCGTGATATATGATGATGATGATGATAATGATAATGATGACAGTGATGATAATGATATTTTTTTCTAAAATAGCTAGATTGGAAAATGTCATTTGTTTGCAGATTAAATATGGTGTATATTTTATGGTATGTTGAAACTGTCTATATAAATGAGCCATACAAAACACTGATTGGAAACTATGACTACATTAACCAAACAGATAAATATATCATATATAATTGCCGAGGGGGATCACGGTAGCAAACTATTCACACGGTAATAATGATAGTTATGATAACAATAACAATGGCAATGACCAATGACCATCACCAGCATCTACAACAACATTCTATTGTATCATCGTATCCGAATGCACAGAAGTTTGAGTGTCCAGTGTGTTTACATTCCATTTCTCCGTTAAACCACACATTGGAGACTCAAACTCCTGTGCAGCCGGATACGCTAGCTGATACTAGAATCTTTATAAACGGGCGGTGGCGTGGCGCAGCGACACACTGCCGAGACAAGCAGCAGCAGCAGCAGCAGCAGCAGTGTTCTTGCAGCCGCTCACGATGGTGATGAAGATGCTGGTGATGGTGACGGTGGTGGTGATGCTGAACCAAGGTGAGGCTCTGGTGTTGTTGTTATTGACTTAGCTGATTTATTTTCTTTCTTGGATTGTGTTTCTGAGTAGATAGCTTTCTAGCTAGCTAGGGTACTCCGTAGTGTAGGGGAAGCACGCTCGGTTCACAACCGAGAAGTCCCGATTTCGATCCCCGGGCGGAGCGGAAACAGTTGGGCTGCTTCCTTAAAAACCCGAGCCCCTGTCCACCCAGCAGTGAATGGGTACCGGGTGTTAGCCGGGGCTTTGTAACCCGCCTCCCGGGGTGCTGGCTTCGGCCAACACTATAAGCACTAGCAGACAGCTCTCTAGGGGGTAGTCTAAGAGAGAGCTGTCTTGTTACAGTGGAGATCCATCTCAGCTGCGTCGAAAGACGAAATTCTTCAAACATCAAACATCAAGATAGGTACTTTCTGCATTTAGGCAGTGGTGGCCCGGTGGGCGCCGTTAATCAAAAAGTTAACTTCGTTAACCGTTAATCCGTTAACCAAAAAATTAACTTCGATAACCGTTAATTAGTTAATTCTTTAAAAATGTAACGGAAGTTATTGATTAACCGTTAACGTTAATTTTTATTATAGAAAAAAAAAATCAGTTTTTGCTCTAAAACCACCTAAAAACCTTTGAAAAGTGCCAAAACTATAAAATCTGCCTTTATGGTGGTTTT
>JACEEZ010012120.1:342500-397500 GCA_016584305.1 Chionoecetes opilio | reverse complement strand
CGACTACGTAAGTTGTCTGCCAGGCGATGGCTGTCATTGCTTACTGCTTATACACCTGTCCAATTGTTCATCTGGTGGTAGATGTAGTAGTAAAACAGTAGTAGTAGTAGTAGTAGTACTAGTAGTGGTAGTAGTGCTAGTAGATGAAGTATATAAGTCATGAAGGGTCTCCACTGTGTGATGAGTCCACAGTAATGAATGGTACACTCGGGCACAGGTCAAGCCCAGCGTGGTGAAGCTGAACCGCTGCGCTGGTCTGTCCTGCGATTTCCGCCACGATCAATGTTTTCCTGATGAAGACTACATCGCTTTGAAAAAATACACTGTAAGTCATGGTCACAATTACTGATTGTAACTCATTCTTATCTTTGACCAAATCTCAACCTGAGGAAAAACGTAAAAGAGTTACAAAATTAATGTTTCCCAAATCCTCCTCCTGTAGGTGTTCGCTT
Organism: Chionoecetes opilio; assembly: GCA_016584305.1. NCBI lineage: Eukaryota > Metazoa > Arthropoda > Malacostraca > Decapoda > Majidae > Chionoecetes > Chionoecetes opilio. The sequence goes on along the minus strand of JACEEZ010012120.1, from coordinate 397,048 downwards.
TCAAAGGCAGTGAACGCAAGTGTGTGCAGGTCAGCGTGGAGGAGCACGGCGTGTGTAAGTGCAAGTGTGACAGGGAATGTCCCGACTACCAGGTAAGGGCACGCTTCCTCTTATGTACACCTGGTTATCTCTATATATACATTATACATATATATATATATATATATATATATATATATATATATATATATATATATATATATATATATATATATATATATGCACAGGTTCTTGAATCGCGGGCCTGCAAGTGTGTTTGTGACGGGAAGATGAGACAGGTTTGCAATGCCCGATATGACGATGGCGAACCCGTGATGTGGTCCGAGGATGTCTGCTTCTGCGAGTGTAACAGCGTGCCCGATTGTGACCACGGCATGCTGTGGAATGACCGAGCATGCAGGTGAGTTGTGGCGAACCCTTCCCTTCATTGTCATGCTTATTCATGTATGTGTAGATATTTGAAACACAAAGGGGCATAATGTAAGCCATTACGCCATGGCTTAATGAACGAAAGATAGTAACTTTGCAATGTTGATGTTGACTGTGTTCCCTGCTTGCCTTTCAGGTGTGTATGAACGCTAACTCGAAACATGAGGATATTGCAAATGAGGATATTGCAACTTGATGCAGCGGCCTGCGCACACACACACACACACACACACACAAGAGACAAATATACACGGAGATAACAAGAAAGAAACGAGAAGTAAAGAATATGTAAGGTTACTTATATCCATAATTCATGGATTGCGGCACCGGTGTAATGTGGGGGAGGCACAGAGTAGCGGTGGTGCCCTCGCTCGCCAGATGATGCGAGTTTGTGCCGAAATAAATGCAAGGAAAATATCACTAATTGTTTATATCTACCTTTTACATCATCATTGCTATACATTATATATTATCTTATATTACTATCAATTTTATCATTTTACCTTATCTTACTATATTATTTTATCATATTATCATATATCATTACCATTGCAAATATTAGTATCTCCATTTCATTATCACCTCCATTACTCAACATAGTCTACATCTTAATTAACATCGTCATCGTCGTCCTATTGTATCTTCTTCATCAATACTTTGTTCTACTCTTCATAAACATAATTAACCCTGTGAGACCCAGAACGTAATTTTCATTTTAATATAACTACCATTAGATGATTTTAATTAACATAAGCAATATTTTATAGCTATGACCCGTTTAGTATCCTAATCCATTAGCTAATTTGTAATTCAGTACTTCGTATTTTATGCTACAGACATTGTTTATATAGCAAAGGATAGATCTGGGCGTTAAGGAGTTAATTATCTCATGTTGTCAGGAATGTGAAGTGTTAGTTAGTTAGAAATTTCTTGTTACTTATCTCCTTCGTCCTCTAACTCTTCCTTCCTTCATTATCCTCACTTAGAATAAGCCTTAATGGACCGAGCAGGCATCTCACTCCTCATAAAACGTTCTTCACGAATTATGTATAAAATTAAGTATAAAAATATACCTTGGCTTTCCATGATCAATACTAACATTTCATTATATTACGCAATTACAAAATTCCTTTGTTCAGTGTGGCAAGTGACGGATGTTTTCGATATCGCCGGTTTCCGAGCTTGGGAGAGAGAGAGAGAGAGAGATTAGAGATAGAGAGACAGAAGACTGAGTGGAGAGAGGAGAGAGTTTCGATTGGAGAGAGAGGAGAGAGAGAGATTGAGAGAGAGATTCCTTTGTCTCCTGGGGCAAAACAGGATGCCGGCTGGTTATTTAAGGAGAGAATCAGGCCGCTATCACGCCTCACGCCACGTGCGATGAGAGAGAAGAGAGAGAAGAGAGAGGGAGAGGAGAGAAGAAAGAGAGAGAGAGAGAGAGAAGAGAGAAGAGAGAGAGAAGAGAGAAGAGAAAGAAGAGAAAGAAGAGAAAGGAGAGAAAGAGAGAAGAGAGAGAGAGTTTCCGCTGTCTCCCGTTATCTATACTTCACTTCTCTATCTCTATTCCTCCCCAACTCTTGGTTCAAAGGGCTTTGGGTTCCATTCACTTTACTAAGTATAAAAAATACGAAGAATGGTAATAAAATTATTATTTTAAGGTGATTTATATAGAATGATTTATTTCAGATGAACGAACTTTCCCATTCAGTCAACCCTCAAATCCTGGTCGTTACAAACTATAATGTCACCGCTTTCCACAGATTTAGTTTAATCAGTAATGACAGAGGAAAATGATACTTGCCTCGCGACAGGCCTGGCCAATATGCCTCAGGAAAAGTCAGGGGCCGATATCTCAACCTTCTTTACAGTCTACTTGTTCGTTTGCGATTTTTTGCTTTTAACTTTTATTATTGTTACTGTCAAATAGTTATGATAGTTAATTTTTTTAGTACATTGTTCAAACCAGTGTGCATGGAATATCTAAATTGCGTCCTGAAGACAAGATCTAAGTTGAGAGAGCAGTGTGTTGGTAGACATGTGTGGAATATAGTTTCATTCTGCTTAACCAAATGCTATATCAGCTTAACTTTGTATAATAATGGGATTTAAGAATTTCTTGCATGTGAAACAACAACATATATTTTCTAAAAGTTTCAAGAGAACATTTCCTATATAAGTCAGTGATTCATGGCAAACAGTCAGCAAACAATCCTTGCCCCAGACTATTCCTTCCCCAGCACTTGTCACTGACTCAAATATTATTTATTATATCACAGAGTGCATTTTGGGGACTGCCGTGTAAACATTAAAGACTGGTTGAAATATGAGGTCTTCATCCCCGGGAGCGGTGCGCTGCTCATTAGCTGATGGCGGCTGCAGAGTGGCCCTGCTTCTGCTCCGCCGAGGGCTGTAGGATGCCGTACACCCAGTCCATGAAGTAGGGCACGTTGACATACACACCGGGATTCCCTTCTATACCGCAATCGATGCCCCACGCGGTCATGCCGTACAGCTCGTAGCGGCCGCTGCCAGGGTTGACACAAATAAGGGGACCACCGCCCTCTCCAGTACACGCGTCTTTGTCAGCCTTGCCTCCAGCGCAGACGAAGGAATAGTCCAGGATGAAGAAGCGGCCCAGCCGGGTATTTTTAAGCATGTTTTCGCACTGCTTGTGTGGCACCGCGGGGAGGGAAACTTTCTTCAAAATGACTTGGAATTTGCCGCCGTCGAAGGCGTCCTTACCCCATCCGGTGGAAATGCATTCCGTGTCTGCAGCCTGAACTCTGTCTTTGGGGGGAAGGCAGATTCTGTTGATGTGGTGGCGGTAGGTGACCGGCGTGCTCAGCTCCAGCACGGCCACGTCACTGTGCAAGTTGGCAGCATTGAAGTCGGGATGCACTGTGATGCTGGCAATATCGTAATCTTCGTAGGGGTAGGCAGTGTCGAACACATCCACCTGATACTCTCCAAGACGCAACTTCAAATCGTAGGGCGTGAAGCCATTGACACAGTGCGCGGCAGTGAGCACCCAGCGGTCGTCCACCAGCGTCGCGCCACACTTGTAAGTCTGGTTCGTGAAGAATACGATGGCCATCCACGGGAACTCTGCAAACTTAGCTTGTCTGTGAAGAAGGTTGGTGTTTTTGATGCGGGTGTCGATGTCGGGTTTTCCTACGCCGCACTGGACATTGGTAGTTGTAGTGTTGTCAATGATGGAACTGGTGCAACAGACTCCAGGGTTGGAATAGCCGGTGCCGCTGAGGCGACATGCTGTGCTGATGACCTCTGTGTTGGGGTTGGCTAGGCAGAGAATCTCCGGCAAACACACTGCGTCCTTAGGACAAACGTCCACAATGATCACCGGGTCAGGCTTCTTTGAGCAGCACACTCCCACGAGCTCGCTGTTCAGTTGACAACTCTGCAAACAATATAAAAATATAAAATATATATATAAATATATATATTATGCAACACGCTAAAAACGCGCACCCGACCGAGCATAAGTACAAGTACTGTATGAATGAGGTAGAATCTCTTACCGGTTTCTCAGAGAGGGCCGCGGGGGCCTCTGCGCACAGGTGAGGCAGGTTACAGGTGTGATCAGCGGGACACTCTAGCACCGGTGGCTGAAGGCAGCATTCGCCCACGGCGCCGCTTCCCTCAGTCCGGTAACAGGTCTGTCAAAGGCATGCGACACCATGACACCTCCGGCCACTGACGTATGACATGAAAACTAAAAAGATTACCATACAATAAAGTTAGTAAATAAAACAGCAGTGCGTCGTGGCCCACCTCTGTGTAACCGTCAGGAGCCGAGAGATCGCCTGTCTGGCAGTAGCCCGTCGGGGAGCAAACAGCATGGGGTTGGGTGCACTTCTCGACGGGGGGTTGGACGGGAGGTGGCTCCAGGCAGCACACGCCTGTCCCTCCGCCACCCAGATCACATCTCTGCCGGAGAGAGAAGGTAAACGTTAAGAGTCCGTGCCACCAGCGGATGGACAGGCATCAGAGGGCACACACAAGGGTCTCCCGTTTATAAAGTCTGTTAAAACTGTCAGTCACTCAAACAATCGTACAGACACACTTACGTCAAGGATCCTGGGATCAAAGATTCCGCCGCCGTCTGTGTTGACAGTGCCCTGGGCATTGCACTGTTCCTGCGTCACACACACACGGCCGCGGCTGCACTGCGGTAACACGGGTGGGGAGCAGCACACGCCATCTATACCCGCCGCCGCGTCCACGTAGCAGGTCTGCAAGTCATGAAGCCAGTTAGAACCATCGACTCAAGGTCCGGTAGCAAGCTAACCTACGAGAACTGTTTTAAGTCTATACAATGATCGCTCCTGCACTCTTCCCCAATGGCTATTCAGACTCCTGCATGTTCCTTGCCACCCATCACTCCCGCTCTCAATCGCTTGCCAAGTCACACACTCACACCCATCCCAAATCCCAGCCACACTCCCTCCAAACCTCCCCCTCCCCCTTTGATGCCGTCTTGGCGGTCCATCTTGTCGCACATTTGGTGGAAAAACACCCCTGACAGCCTCATTCCTGCAGTTTCTATGACCCGCTCCCCTGCCAACTAACCGCCAGCTAACCACCAGCTATACCCACCCACCTAGATATACATTAAGCAGGAATACTGATTATGACACGCCAATAACCGGCAGCAAGTGAAATCACGATGCAGTGTGCCAGACAACGCGTGCATGATCCGGTTACTCACCGGGGACGTTCTCGTAGGTGCCAGAGGTTGCTTCGCACTCATAGGTGTAGCGACACGTCTGGTCGGCGGAAGGGCATGTCACCACAGGCAATGGAGGAGGTCGTTTGCAGCACAAGGCATCAACATTTGCGTAACCTGAGTTTGTACACTGCCGGAGAACATTAATAAAATGTTGTCAGTCATACTCCTGGCGTGAGGTTCTGCAGCAGTTATTACAAGTTAGAATATCAAAAGTGCTCAAGAGTATGGTTGTTTGAAACTCACCTTCGTTAATCTGCCGCGCACGTCCAAGAGGTTGATACCTGATGTGTTGATTTCACCATCCACGCATTGAGCATTGGGGACGCAGAGGTGGTGAATGGGGCAAGAGATTTCAATGTTTGGGTCCACGCAGCACAGCTTCCCTATACTCTCACACGGGCGAGCGTCGCTAATCTGTGGCAAGGAAAGGTTTGAGCTATGAAGGAGGGAAGATGTGCACGCTCAGGACTGTCTCCGCCATTAGGATGAATATTTGAGAAGAGAAAATGGTTAATATTGCCGGTGATTTAGGTATAGCCAGGCAGCAGACACTCACATTGCTGGGGATGGGCGGGGGCGTGCGGATGTCGATAATGCCGATGCCGCCGGAGTTAATGATGCCGTCGTGACAGTGTTGCCAGTACGCGCAAACTTCGTTCTGGCAAAAAAAAATATCACTCATTATCATGTCATGTGGATATGAGTGCATAAGATTATATATTTTTTAATCGCAATACTCAATAAAGTTTTTCATTAAGTTCTCGACAAAGCTTCCGTTAACCTGTGTGTTCCTTGACACTCGCAGGTAACACGAGGATATAAAACATTAAAACAGGAGCCTTACATTGGCGCAGGTCACGTAGTCGCTGGAGCCCTGGAAAAGAGTAAAGATTTGTTGTTATTTAACCCCTTCGCGCCCAGATCTTTCCTTTGCTTTGCTATAGGAAATTGTCTGTTGTAACCCGTAAAATTACAAAAAAGTAACTGAATATACCAAATAAGTTAGTGGACAAGGATACTAAACAGGTCATAGCTATAAAACATTGCTTATATTCATTAAAAATAGTCTAATGGTGGCCAAATTACAATGAAAATTAAGTTCTGGGCCTCAAGGGGTTAAAGCTTTCACTAATTCTGTTCAATCTGCTTCAGTTTATGTCAATATGAAAATCAGTGGGAACCTTTGCACCTGCAGCTTCATCTATCTGGCTTACCTGTCCCCCCCCGTATTGTGCCCGCGCGCCGCCCGCCACCACCACCACCGCTACTAACAACCAGCTGGTCCTCATCTGGTGAACACAGGAAAGTTGTTTGACAGCATTCCCAGGGAACAAGTGGGAGAGGCCATGATTTATCCTCCTTCGTTAATAGTGAAATATTTTAACAAGGTTGAGGATTTACTGGAGTGCTGCACCCAAATGTACACACACACACACACACACTCACTCACACACACACACACACACACACACACACACACACACACCAAGGCTAGGCAAAGGCACAGGCAAATAGTTTATCTATCTATGATAAGTTTTACTAGACCCAACCAGTGATTCATTGTGAACAAATGCAATTAAAGAAAAAAATTGACCAAGGGACAATATTAGAAGTGAAAAATGTAACTCCACGTGGTGAAATGTGCGGAACAAAGGGTAGCAAGGCAAGTCCCTCCACACCACTCGCCCACCTTCCAGGCTGCTGCAGGGAGAACTACGACAAGCGGCGGCACACACCGGCTTTTATTATTGGCTGGGGCCTAACACCCTCCCCCGACGCCTCCCCACGCCCTCCAGCACGCCCCCCCCTCGTCCCCCTGTTCCGCGGCGGTAGGCCACCCTCCCACAGCGGGTTTTCCCGGGATGTTGCCACCGACCCGCTGGAGGCTCCGAAGGGCGGGTTGTTGTGTCCACGCATCGAGTCTGTTTTGATTCATCGTTTTTGTTTTAAAGGGTGACATCTGTTAACAGACAAATGCGTTTTAGGGTACTCCGTAGTGTAGTGGTTAGCACGCTCGGCTCACAACCGAGAAGTCCCGGGTTCGATCCCCGGGCGGAGCGAAGATATAGATGGGTGGTCTTTCTTAAAACCCGAGCCCCTGTCCACCCAGTCACTACGGCTCTGAGGAATTATTCTCTAAACAAACAAACAAACAAACAAACAAGCTTACACTCACCGAACCCAACATAAGCATTATCTACCTATATTCCCTCTCTGTTTTAACTGCCTGATTGTCTCGGTTGTTCATAAACTTGTCACTAAGTTATCGATATGTGTGTGTGTGTGTGTGTATGTGTTTGTATGTGTGTGTGTGTGTGTGTGTCGCCGTGCCGTTGCTCAGCCTGTGGGTGGCCGTCATGACGCGCCCATGCCACCCTTCACGACGCACTCGCCCGCTGTCCTCACATTACATAAGTTGAATTTGCCTCTTTACCATTTTTCTATTCCTTCTCTGTATCAATTCATTAATGATTGTAGTTAAAGATTTTTGTTATAGTAGTTTGGGCTTCGTTTGATACTTTACAATTTTTTATCCGTTCAAAGCCCAATAAAGACATGCTTGAGCGTGTTATAGTTGGCTGAGGCAAAGGTTCTCCTGGAGTCACGGCCGTTTTCTATCCAGACTCACTTTCTCCTTCCCTGTTTTCTCCTTTTCCATCGCCTTGACAGAAATTCACGTCATACCGTTAGTTGGCAATCTCATCCCTGTCATTTACAATGTCAATTATTTTCCAACTCTTGTAGACAACCACTTGCGATTGTTATCAAAATACCGTAGGAGGCATAAAATTATAGCAATAAGATTTTTGTCAAATTTACACAATGACAGATTTTGCTAAACTGATGTAATGCCAGACTTTGTAAGGAATTCGTTTTTACTGAATTACACACACACATATACAGAGGTGCGTGTGTGTGTGTGTGTGTGTGTTGCTGTGTGTCATTCACCTATGGTCTTGTCCACGCGAGTCGGACTTGCGATCGCCAGTTTCACCCTCTCGGTGCGAGCTTGGAGCTCATTATTACCGATATTTGGGTAATGCTGGCACCTCACACACCACACACACCCATCACCCTGCTCATGGGGGATAGTAACCGCCTGAATTTGTCAGTGAAAACCCCCGGGAGCAGTGAGGATTCGAACCGGCTAACCACAGAATGGCAGACCAGCGCGCTATTCACTTGACCATCGTGACAGTGTTTTTAGGTGTATATTTCTGTATAATGTCCGCCACGTGTGTATATATATATATATATGTGTGTGTGTGTGTGTGTGTGTGTGTGTTAAGGGCAGCAGGGTTAGTGAGCTACTCCAAAACCAAACACACTCACCACTTTGATCTTTGTTTGGGTCGCCAGTTGCCACACGAAGAACCTCTCCCTGCCTCCTGCTGACTTCTTCCCGCCCCTCCCCAACACGCGCCGACCCCTCAACCATAGAGATATAAGACCCTTTATAGCCCCACACCCACAACCCCGCCCCCACACCCACAACAACGCCATTACACCCGCTGGAACCACCTCATATTACGTCAATATTTTTATTCTCTTCATTGTAACGAGTGTGTGATTTGCAGCTTTAAGAATACCCACGTGGCTGTATAAAGACCTGATAGACGGACACGTGGCGGACATTATACACGGATATACACCTGCAAACATTGTCCTCCTAACTAAGGGTCAAAGGTCAGAGTTACATGAACTGACCTAAAAACAACTCTTACAAAAACGAACGGGTTAGCTTTCATTGGATATTCACCTTCTATTTTCTTTACATATCATCCTTTATATTGCTGAATTAATGTATTTGGCAAAGAATATTGATAAGTTTTTGTTGTTGTTGCTATGAAGGGTTAATGAATTGTTGAAGCGAGATCCTTGGAGCTGTATTAATTTTGATGAGAGTATAGAGAAGGGCGAGAGTACGTACTGCTAAATACCAATAGCGATGATGCCATTTCTACATAATAGTACACATATCAGCAACATTTGATAGAACATTAACACATACTGGAAAAATTATAATAGTGCACTCAAAGTATATATTACGTTATATTCCTGGCAAGCTAGTTAGAACATGTACTACTATTATGACATTATTTAATCACTTACAAAAAGAGGAAAAATCGTCTCCACCTGGCCTGTTTCCATACCAACAATGCGATTCAATATTTTCATCCCTCTTTCCTCCTTGGAATGTCGCCTCCGTGGTGTAGTGGCTAGCGCGCCTATATAGCTACGAATCTGCGGGCCCTGGTTCGAATCCGGGCCAAGGCAAGTCGGCGGCCAGTCCAAAAGCTGTTTATCCTCCCTTTCGGGGTTGATAAATGGGTACCTGGGGAAACCTGGGGAAGGTAACTGTGGTAACCCGTGTGTTACACTAGCCCTGTGTCCCGCGGTAACGGGATCTCACCCACCACAAACAAGCTCAAAAGCTAATGCGACGGAGATGAGCACCGAGGCCACGCGCAGCATAGCGTATGCCCCCATCTTTACCTTACCGTTTACCTTATATGCCAGCTACTTATATGTATATAAAAAATAAATCAACAGGAAAAACAACATTAACAAAAAATTAACAAAGTAGTCGATTTTGTGTCTAGGGACCATATTGATTCTTCTTAGCTTGTTTCCTCGGTACCGGTCTTTATTTTACTCTCTCTCTCTCTCTCTCTCTCTCTCTCTCTCTCTCTCTCTCTCTCTCTCTCTCTCTCTCTCTCTCTCTCTCTCTCTCTCTCTCTCTCTCTCTCTCTCTCTCTCTCTCTCTCTCTCTGCCGGAATTACCAGCGATATAATTATCTTGTTTGTTGTTGACACGACTCCGAAAATAGAGAACACCTGGGCGGAAATTAAGTGTCCGATGTACTGGCGTCATCCAGGTGACCTGCTTCTAGGTAACTAACACAGGTGCGTCAGGTAGGCAGTCATCTTTATAATGACTTGTAAGTTGTTAGACATTTTCATCATTATTATTGTTACGCCCCGTCTGGGGAGAGGGGGCGCAACGGGGGGTGAAGCTCCCTTTTAGCGGACCCCCCACCCGCTACGGTTCTTCCAATCGGTCGCTGACCTGGCATGACAACTAATCCCCAGCACCCCTACCTGTAGGGTGCCGGGTTGGGCATATCTCCATGTACTATGTACTTACGTTTCACATTAACCGGGGCAGTGCCCCCTCGCGTCGGAGATACGGGGAGCTTGCATCCCCAGCATTGTCGGGGGGGCAACCTTCCCTGTCCCCCCCGAGGTCCCTGACTTGTTACAGGTCCCCCGAGGGCATCCTTGATAGCCCGCCCTGTCATGCACTGTATAATTAATATATCACCATCTGCCGCGTAGCCTCCTGGTAGACCTGTGGTACCCAAGGGGTCCTAAAGCCCCCCTGCGTGGCCCCGGTATCCTTGGGGGGCCCAGAAGAGAAGCCACAGGGGTAGGTGTGTTACAGGACGTCGTGACACCGTAGAGTTGCACCCCGCCCCGTGGGGCAAAGCGGGGCGATCCTTGTAACCCCGCTGCGTGTGCCTCGCAATGCCCCGGGGTCCCAGGGGGAACCCAGGAGAAGCCACAGGGGCAGGTGTCTTACAGGACGTCGTAGCACCGTAGAGTTGCACCTGCCCCGTGAGGTGGGGCAAAGCGGGGCGATCCTTATAACCCCGCTGCGTGTGCCTCGCAATGCCCCGGGGTCCCAGGGGGAACCCAGGAGAAGCCACAGGGGTAAGTGTCTTGCAGGACGTCGTAGCACCGTAGAGTTGCACCTGCCCCGTGGGGTGGGGCAAAGCGGAGCAGCGGGCGTCGGGGCGTCGGTAAAGGCGGCGTCACACTAGCACTTTTTCCGTCTAATTAGACGATCTCCGTTGGTTTTTTCTCACTCTGACTAGTTTTTTCTCGCTCTGACTAGTTAGTCCGTCTGAATCAGTCAGTCTGAGTCAGTCGATCGTGATCGTCTTGATATGGAAAGTTGAAGTCAACTTTCTTAGTCAAATCAAAATCCATAGTGATTACTTTAAAGATATTCGATATAAATCAGTAATTTTTTGCAAATTATAATTCAATACATTTGAAAGTATTAAAAATATTCACGTGACTATTGTACATGTAGATACATTTAAAAGCCGGTTCTATATAACAGTCAACAGTCTCTCGCATGACGCGATTGTTGTTCTTCTTCTTCTTCTTGTGACCTTTTCTGCTTATTATCGCTTTGTAGGTCGTCTGTCAAGCTCGTTGTGTTTCTTTTTCAAGACACACTCAAAATTTGTTTCTCACTCTTCAAGACTTCAACTTAAGATTATAGACGAAATGCTGTGGACACGTAGGTAGCTCAGAAGAATTTCTCGTTGAATGCATACGCGTGGCCACCCTTCTAGCTTGTCTCTGGGACCACAGAGACTTGTACACCAAGAAGGCCTTGATATTCTAGGTCTTATCTAGGTCGATATTAGGTCTACTACTGATAAATAATACACATAATTAAGTGTATACCAGCAATAGCTTGCCCTGGCGTCGGAGCTTTGTTTGTTTACATGCAACAGCTGACTGGTAGTGCAGGCGAACGAGTGTGTGTGTGTGACGGCTTGCAGTCAGAAAATTGTTAGTTATGAGAAAGTTGCAGAAAAAACTAGACGGAAAAAGTGCTAGTGTGACGCCGCCTTAAGTGGCGCGGTGTGTGTGGCGCGGCAGTGGAACTCAGCCACCTACCCGAGCACGCGCGCCGCCCGAGGCGGCCTTGAAGGAATACCACGCGTTAACTCGTTCGCTGCACTAAGACACTAGTCTCGTAGTCTCGTAAGAGATCACCGCGCACCGCGAGGCAGGCCTGCCCACACTCGTGTCTAGAAAGATTCTGTCTCCTGTCATCTGTTCAGAGGCAGGCGAGGCTTCCTCATGCAGCTGGTCTGCAGGTGGTGGGGGGTACAGGGCAAAGGTTATATCAGTGTGACAGTTAATCATCTAATGTGTGAAGTGATAGGTGTGAGGTGATCCTTGGTTACTGGCAATTCTGCTGTATCAGCATCAGCTATTCCATTCTCTTCATTTCTTGTTTCTTCCTCTCCTTTTCTCTCTTCTTATTCCTTGCTTTCTCTCTCCTTTACTAGTTCGTGCTGACGTGGCGGCGCTTTGTATAGTCAATAACCTTGTAGTTGGTACTTGCAAAGTGTCTAGATAGGATGAAAATCTTATCTTATCTCTCCTTTACTCCCGTCTCTCTAGTCCTCTTCGTCTGGACGCTCATCTGTAGAACAGCTAAGGTCAGCAAATCTGCAGGTGGCGGCTGCCCTCCCCTTGCTGGCTGATAAGGATAAGTTGTGTCAGCGAAAACATCGTCGCCTCTCGCTTTCCACTACCATCCTTAACGGTTCTTTTACTTCCCTTATTTATCCTTCTCCTTCCTTATTCCTTGTTCCTCTGTCCCCCGACCCCTCACAATTATGAATCATGAATACTTGCACTCGCATTAACTATCATGAAAACACCACGAATAATCAGGTGTCACACTCGTGAAGGTCAAACACCTGCCTCACCTCTTCCTCAGCGTCACGTGAGTCGCGTATCACCAAAACTCACAGTTACTGTCATGTCTTGACATCCAAGTAATTTTTGCCGCCCAGCAAGTTTCAGAACAGCGCACAGTAGAAAACATTTTCCCTTGTTGCGAGCAAAACTGCATTCCTTTGGAATTGGCAATGAACGGGCTTTTTGTTACTTTTTTCCGCCTTTGGCCAGTCCCTTGTGATGTGCGAAAAAAGTAGGAATAGTCAAGATGTAATCAGCGCCAGAATGCAGCGCAGCACGAACACCCGCATTAACTACTCGGAATTATCTCCTTGCTGCCGGCGGGTGGAAAAATGCATGTAGTCTTTTATTTTCAAATATCAACGCTTATCTTCATAGGGTGAGACGTGAGTGCCGAGGAGGAGACAAGGAAGAGCATAAGAACGAGGACGGAAAAAAATATGCGAGTGAGGAAGTATAGGTGCAAGCATGCATGGGCGCCTCAAGAGCTTGGTGGCGGGGTGGAGACGAGACTGCCAATGAAGGTTTCCTCCATGTTAGGTGGCAGGCCCGGCGGGAAGACATTCTTGTCGTGCTCCTGTGTGGCCCCAAGGCTGCGGCAGAGGCAGAGTCGCGGCCACAACCTAAACACAAATCACTATTGTCATACCGGCCCATCTCGCCTTGCCTGATTATAATCATGGCAGAAGATTTTTTTCCCAGGTACGTATAGATAGCTAGCTTTTTCTCTGGCTTATACGGTCATGTCATTACTCGTGTAATATATCTTGTGTGTAGGTGTGTGTGTGTGTGTGTGTGTGTGTGTGTGTGTGTGTGTGTGTGTGTGTGTGTGTGTGTGTGTGTGTGTGTGTGTGTGTGCGTGTGTGTGTGTGTATGTGTGTGTGTGTGTTATAAGAGTACAGTATGTGTGGCTCTTCTGTTTGAGTCACAAGAAAATCAGCATCTTTATACACAGTTATTGAGATGACCAAGAATCCACGTCGCTTTTCTGCGCACGATGGCTCTCGTGAAATGATTCAAATGAAACAGAATGCACTAAACTCCTTACCCTCCCACAGAGCTCGTTGATAAAGGGAACATTTTGACAAGGCACATAATGACGCGCTTTCCACACGTATTAGAAAGCGCAGTTTTCATTTAATGACGTTGTGATAGCGATGCAGCGGAGGATTGATTGCTTGATCGGGATATGCATGGCGGCGCGGCAACAAAAGAGAGAGAGAGAGAGAGAGAGAGAGAGAGAGGGGGGGGGGGGGCCTCTATCTGCCACAGGTTGCTCCACTCCCTCAAAAGCAAAAAAAAACAACCACCCAACAACTGCGCTACATCGGTGAGGGCAGTGACGGAAATAAGTAATACAGGAGCGTGCTTGAACTGTTACCAAGGGCGATTGTTCTGCTCCTCAGCGTGCAGGTAAGGACAAAGGAAGGTTGATCGTAATGATAATTATACTTATTAATGGAAATTGAAAATGTAGCCTCGATCATATCTCTTGATAATTGCTGCTTTCTGAACCTACCGATCAGTATTCATTTATTTTTCTTTCAGGGTTACGGGGTTTATATATATATATATATATATATATATATATATATATATATATATATATATATTATATATATATAGAGAGAGAGAGAGAGAGAGAGAGAGAGAGAGAGAGAGAGAGAGAGAGAGAGAGAGAGAGAGAGAGAGAGAGGAGAGAGAGAGAGAGAGAGGGGGGGAGGGCAATACTTTCTCCAGGAGGGATGCGGGATCTTATAATGAAGATTAAAACCAGCGCTGGTAAAAACATCTTGATTGTTTTATGCTACGTTTCGGCTATACATGAGCCATCAGCCTAAAATCGAAAAAAAAAAAAAAAAAATGTATTATATCCGATTTTAGGCTGATGATGGCTTATGTATAGCCGAAACGTACCATAAAACAATCAAGATGTTTTTACCAGCGCTGGTTTTAATATATATAGGTGCTACTTTAGTATGCAGTCTACCGTCCTGTTTCTACTTTAGTATGCGGTCTACCGTCCTGTTTCTACTTTAGTATGCGGTCTACCGTCCTGTTTCTACTTTAGTATGCGGTCTACCGTCCTGTTTCTTATATATATATATATATATATATATATATATATATATATATATATATATATATATATATATATATATAATATCGATCAGTGGGTCACCGAGGCCATTGAGGATTGTGAATACGAGGCAGTTCCTTCCTTCCTTATGTTAGGTTCCTTATGTTCCCTCTGTTATGTCGCGCTGCGTGCAGGATCAGGGACACCGGCGAGGAGTGTGATACTTGACAGTGAATCACAACGGAGCCTGCGGAGGTTACGCGGAAAGTGAACTATGGAAAGGAATTTTGAACAAGCTAGATTGAAAACACCTTTGATTACAGTTTAATCTTCAAAGGATTGAATAATTAGATTATTTAGAAACAAATCTGAAACTAGAGACTGATTTAGCTCAATTTACGTTACTTTATACAAAACTACAATGGGATTAATTCTTATGGTTTAGGGAGTACAGTAAAACCCTTATAACTCGGCACGATAGGGGCTCTGGCCCTTGCCGAGTTATTCAATGTGCCGAGTTATTCAATGTCCTCCTCTGATATGGGTTTAAAAAAAAAAAAAAAAAAAAAAAAAAAAAAAAAAAAGGAAATACAGTACTGTAAAAGCATAAAAACTACACTTACCAATGAATGGGTAGAATGTGCTGGATTTGATATCAAACTCAGCACAAATAGCACACATGGACGCACCTGCATCCATCCTTGCCAGCACTTTCACCTTTTCCTGCAGGCTCAGGCTCTTCAATTTCATTCCCTTCCTGCTGGAGACACCCTTGCGTGATGGAGCTGACATCTTGAAATACAGTACTGTATGATGTAATCCCAAAACACTTAAAATAGGTGGCAAAGTAAAGCAAAGGTCAGGAACCAGCGCGTAGGCTGTCAGCTGCTGAGCCGTGTTTATGTCGTCAAAGCACAGTCTTGGATACGAATTCCGTTTTTTGTCGAAATTGAAAAAGGATTGGTTTCTGCTTCAAAAACACAACAAGCTTGGTAGGAGCCGAAATAATAATCAATGCAAAACATTGCAAACAATATCACAAAGTAGTATAACACACATTTCAGCAAGTGTTATTGCATTGGGATTCGTAATCCAAGACGGTGCTTGCACGACAAAAACACGGCTCAGCCTACACGCTGGTTCCTGATCTTTGCTTAATTTGCCACCTATTTTACGTGTTTTGGGATTACATCATACAGTACTGTATTTCAAGATGTCAGCTCCATCACGCAAGGGTGTCTCCAGCAGGAAGGGAATGAAATTGAAGAGCCTGAGCTTGCAGTTAAAGATCAAAAGGACAAAAATACGACTTTATGCGACTGACGATATGCAGAGTGTAAGCGAAGAGATGCAGTTATAACATCAATATGCCGAGATACATTATTTTTTGCCAACTTTCTGTTTACATGTTCACAGAAGAGGTTGTGAGGGCATGATATGCCGAGTGAAAACCATGAGATGCAGTTTAGGTGAGGCGGTAGCAGAGTGGTTAGCGTCACCGAGTGGCGTTCTCGAAGACACGAGTTCGATCCCGAGTGAGACCCATAAATCCACTTGAAATCTTTTTGCACCGTCGAGTGGCCTAAGAACACCCACATGCCCTGTCCATTAACTCTACCTTCGACTGTGAGTGCATGGGAGGACACGGGGCGGCATGAGCCTCTAATCACAGGCGTCACTATAACAATCCTGCCTGCGCCACCACGGGCGAGGGCCAACCATCACAGCCCTCGAGTGAGCCTCCAGGGCCTATCATTCCACCCCTGGAGCTCACTGCCTACATGTGCTATGGGCATAGGTGTGTGTGTGTGTGTGTGTGTGTGTGTGTGTGGGTGTGGGTGTGGGTGGGTGGGTGGGTGGGGGTGTGTGTGTGTGTGTGTGTGTGTGTGTGTGTGTGTGTAAAAAAAAAAAAAAAAAAAAAAAAAAAAAACCTTAGTCTTTGCCATGCCGAGTTATATCAAATTCCGAGTTATACAGTACCGAGTTATAAGGGTTTTACTGTACTTAAGGGTGTGATTGAGGATTGTAGGAGTGTGTGAGGCGACCAGGAGCCTCCACATGTGCATTAGAAACAGGATCATGAACTAGACTCTCAGAAAAGAAGGGTAGGAAAAGGGTAGAAAAAGGGTGTTTGTAGTGATGAAATACTGCTACCCTTTTTCTACTCGTACAAATATACCCTTTTGCAACCCTAAATATACCCTTTTCTAACCCCAAATATACCCTTTCTCAACCCTCTCGTCTAAAAAGGGTAGATAAAGGGTAGATGAAGGGTATAATCAGCAGCATCTACCCTCCAGCCTGGACATAGGGTATAAAAAGGGTAGTGATGTTGCGATGTTACAATTCTACCCTTAATATACCCCTTATTTCTGAGTGTGTAGACTCTAGGCTAGGAAGGTGTAGTGTAGTGGTTCGGTCGCGGTATCGAACGGGTTGGGTCGTCTCGAGCAGAGGTGTCTACGGTGGTGGGTGGTGAATAAACGAGACTCGTCACCCTGTTGCCCTGTCAGCATTGCCCCTGCTTACCCTTCTGCCACGGGCCCAAGGCATTATAGAAGGTTTGCAGTCTTATTGATAAGTCTTACTTCCTTTACATCTCAGGAACTACCACGTGTAGGTATCACGGCCTCTTGTAGCTTCCTTATTTTCTTATGTTCTTATGCTCTAAGGGTGACAATATGATAAATTATCGTTAAACAGGAACTTATCTGAGCTTCCAATGTTACTTTTTTTTTCCGCGAGGTCGATGCCACCAGATCAACACACGTACGGTTCATCGTCCTCACCCGGCAGTTTAATCACCACTTTATAGCCAAGTGAATAATAGAGTAACAACAAAGGATCCCTCAGAGACTCCAACACCTCTAAGTGAATAATAGAATAACAACAAAGGATCCCTCAGAGACTCCAACACCTCTAAGTGAATAATAGAGTAACAACAAAGGATCCCTCAGAGACTCCAACACCTCTAGCGACATATTCTCCAACACAAGCCTTATTATCAAAGGGGGGAAAGGGACCTGTTTGTATGTCTAGAGATGCATTACTGAGGGGAGGGAGGGGAGGGTAGAGGGGGAGTGGTGGTGGTGGGGGTGTAAAGTTCAAGGTGACGCAGGTCCTATCACACGATCACCACGGTAGAGAAGAACAGTACTAAGCTCTCCCCTTCCTCCTCTTCCTCTTTCTCCTCCCATTCCTCCCCGACAACAGGAGCAGAGAGAGAGAAAGAGAAAGAGAGAGAGAGAGAGAGAGAGAGAGAGAGAGAGAGAGAGAGAGAGAGAGAGAGAGAGAGAGAAAAAAAAAAAATTGTTTCACCATCGATGCTTAACTAAATGTAATGCAGCAAACCTTTATATCTCGAAGCCATTTATTTCCCTCAACAACCTTAGTGACCCTAACTAATAGTTCTGCCTTTGTCCATTTGGAGGTATGTACATGTGCACTGACGTAAAATACTTCCTTAATGGATGGCAATTTCAAGTGAATTACAAGAGTATAAGATTTCTTCAGTCCTGCTCAAAGTGCGCACAAGCCTTACAAGAATTCATGCTTGACCCTGAAGCAAAAGTTATTATTAAAGCTGTATGAGAGAGAGAGAGAGAGAGAGAGAGAGAGAGAGAGAGAGAGAGAGAGAGAGAGAGAGAGAGAGAGAGAGAGAACCGCTTCCAAGAAAATAAAGGTTGACGTAAGGAATGATGGATAATATCGTAATAAGCACATGGTTCTCACTCTTAGGAGAGAATGTATATATAGTACAAAGAGAAGACAGCGAGTTTAGTGGGTTTTTTTTTTTTTTTAAATCACAAAGGACTGGCCAAGGGCACAACAAAAAGAGGTAACACAAAGCCCGCTTAGTTGCCAGGCCCTACAAAGACAGTAAGAGAATAACAAAAAAGAGAGGTGGGCCAATTTAATTCGGAAGGTGTCTTATTACTCTTCTCTTGAAAAGATTTAAGTCGTAGGAAGGTGGAAAAATAGAAACAGGAAGAGAGTTCCAGAGTTTACCAGTGAAAGGGATGAAAGAGTAAAGATACTGATTAACTCTTGCATTAGGAAGATGGACAGAATAGGGATGAGAATGAGTAGAAAGTCTTGTGCAGCGAGGCCGCGGGAGGGGGGGGGAGGCATGCAGTTAGCAAGTTTACAAGTTTATTCAAGAAAAGGTGGGGTGGAGATTACATAGAAGGGGTGTACAAGAATAAAAGGAACACAGAAATACAGAATAAGGCTGAAAAGCTGCCGGGTTTTTCAACTTTATTCTGTACTAGCCGCAAAGCCGCCCTCCGGGCGGCCTTTTTGGCTAGCTCCTACGGAGGCCCACCACCTGTGTTTGGTGGGCCTTCGGCCCACCAAACACAAACTCTCCAGATAGCCCCTTCTAGCTTTCCTGAAATCATGGATGTAGAAATGTATGTATTAACGCCAACCATTCACATCACCCCCAACCCATTCACTCACCCATTACCCATCACCCCCCACCCATTCACTCACCCATTACCCATCACCACACACTCACCCATACCATCAACCATTCACTCCCATTACCCATCACCCCCCACCTATTCCCTCACCCATCACCCATCACCCCACCCTTCACACCATTCACTCACCCATCACCCCACACCCATTACCCATCACCCCACCCATTCACTCACCCATTACCCATCACCCTACATCAAGGTTTCCTCAATTCTCGCAACCCACTTTTTTTTCACATTCTCGCTAATAGGCTGCTGGAAAAAAAGAAAAAAAAAGTGATCGGATCATCCTATAAGTGGGCTTAAAACCTTCCCTGGTCAACCTGGTTCCAAAACTGTGCCATATGAGGGGATTCCGCCACGGGGGGCGGAACCTATACCACACACACACACACACACAGACAGACAGACAGACAGACACACTTTCGCTTATATTATTATAGATTACAAGGCGAGAACAGACCTGGCTACATGATTGAAGTCAGTCCAATAGATGATACATAGAACATAGAATTTAACCCCTTGAGGCCCATAACGTAATTTCCATTGTAATTTGGGTACTATTAGACGATTTTTAGTGAATATAAACAATATTTTATAGATATCACCTGTTTAGTCTCCTTGTCGACTAACTAATTTGATATAAGAAGTTACTTTTCGTAATTTATGGTTAACAACAGGCGATTTTATAATACAGCAAAGGAAAGGTCAGGGCGTGAAGGGGTTAAATAATGGTGAAATGTCCACCGAGGCTAAAACTAATGTGAAGTTCAAGGGCAAAATTACCGATGACCATGAATTGCCAAGAAGATAATAGATAAAGACGTAGCCATTACTGTTATGGAGACAAATGGGACAAAGAGGTC
Source organism: Chionoecetes opilio (assembly GCA_016584305.1). NCBI lineage: Eukaryota > Metazoa > Arthropoda > Malacostraca > Decapoda > Majidae > Chionoecetes > Chionoecetes opilio. The sequence continues at coordinate 376,930 of JACEEZ010012120.1, read as the reverse complement.
AGTGGCAGCCAGCGGGGCATCATGACATCCGGGTACCGCCTTGGATACAGCACGGCAGCCACGCGTGTTATTTCAGTCCCCGCAGGCACTTGTTGTAACCTGGTTTCTGCTTCTTCACGCGCAAAGGCTAACCGTCGATGCCTTCTCGTTCATTACTTAAATAACTTCTCATCAATGCATTTATGATAACTTTTTGATATTTGTTTGTTGGTGTTTCATACCAGCTGACCTGCATGTTGTTTATTATTACATAAGAACATAAGAAAATAAGGAAGCTACAAGAGGCCGTGAGACCTACACGTGGTAGTTCCTGTTACTTAACACTACCTACATCCACCTTTCATCCCCATCCATGAAATTATCCAGCCTCCTTTTAAAGCTCCCTATTGACTCCGCACTATATAACTACCTGACGAACTAGTCCTTTCCAATAATTTACCACCCTATTTGTGAGCCAGTTTTTCCCTATTTCTATTTTAAATCTACGCTTTTCCATGCATATTGCATTTCCTTTTCCATTATTGACGTGGCAGATTGTTTTATGGGTTGATTTGTATCTCTTGGTGTGTCTGCAGCGCCACGAGTACATGCCGGACATTCAAGGCACTGGAGGTCAACACACGGAATAAGCATTGCGGTTATTCGTCTTTATAACATGAGGAAGATGCATCCTCACACAGCTTTTAGAATAAGGGTTTATTCGGTAAATTTCCAGATGAACACCGAACTTCCTTTGGTGGACAAAACTATTTTTTTCTGGTAAGTTTTGATGTGTTGTTAACCGTTTCTGTCGCAATTTTTTTTTTTTTTTTTTTTTTTTTGCAGCAAAAAAAAAAAAAAAAAAAATTGAACCTAACCGAACCTATACCTAACCTAACCTATACCTAACTTAACCTAACCTTTAATCTATACCTAACCTAACCTAATCTATACCTAACCTAACCTAACCTTTACCTGAAAAAAAAAAAATTGCGACAGCGACGGTTAGCAGATTAATTCAAAACACATCAAAACTCACCAGAAAAAAAAAATATTTCGTCCACCAAAGTGAATTCGGTGTTCATCTGGAATAATACCGTTTATTCTAATTCTAAAGGCCTTGTATCAACACCTTCCCATCGGGTGTCCTGCGCCGCCGCACTAAGGCTAAGGGCTAAGGCTAAGGGCTTATGGCTGCGGTGCGACGCTTCTATGTTGGTTTGATATTCTTGTCCCTTATTTATGAGAAGCAAATCACTGACAATGACCTGCAATTTGTTTGATATAAAGAACAATATATCAGAATTTTCCCATCATTGTCAACACCCGTACATTAAACTCAAGGTTATACTGTATATACGACAAAAAACTCACTCTTTAGATACAATGCCTCACCTGATTAAGAGGAAAATGATTATCAAGAGACAAACTTGATCGCCACTGCAACACAAATCCTTCAAGAACACTTCGCCGCCGAGCCAGTGTTGCCACGCCAGAATCGAGCGAAATTCAGTTTTTCTTCGCCACCCACCTAAAACAGGCTCCTGGCCGGTGTGTTCAAGTTTTTGTTTAACATTGTTGCAACAGATACAGGAAAGATTACCAGGAAAGCGCCATTATACTAGTTTGGCCATCAATTTTTTTTCACATTTAATGAAAATTCTCTCGCTCTTTTTTTTCGCTTTTTTTTTTTCTCTCTCTCTCTCTCTCTCTCTCTCTCTCTCTCTTCTCTCTCTCTCTCTCTCTCTCTCTCTCTCTCTCTCTCTCTCTCTCTCTCTCTCTCTCTCTCTCTCTCTCTCTCTCTCTCTCTCTCTCTCTCTCTCTCTCTCTCTCTCTCTCTCAATGCAGGTTTGAGTAATTGAGCAAAAATACAAAGTAATCATGTTCTTACTGACGATGATGACACTGTATGTCTCGTGAAGTTCTCGTTCACTTTGGACCTTGAACACACACACACACACACACACACACACACACGTGTGTTCCAAGACTTGCGCAGCCATTGACGTCATCATTGATGTATGGATTTTCCAAGGCCAAGGGATGAGACAATTCAAAGTGGGGAACAAAATTTAATCAGTAGTCAGTGTGTCTTCGTCTGTCTTCAAAAGCTCTCTCGCGATTCATTACAGGTCCTTTTAATCATGTATTGGTGTGTACACTCTTAGAAAAAAAGGGTAGGAAAAGGGTAGAAAAAGGGTATTTGTAGTGATGAAATACTGCTACCCTTTTTCTACCCTTACAAATATACCCTTTCAGATCGACGCAAATATACCCTTTTCCAACCCTCTCGTCTAAAAAGGGTAGATAAAGGGTAGATGAAGGGTATAATCGGCAGCATCTACCCTCCAGCCTGGACATAGGGTTTAAAAAGGGTAGTGATGGTGCGATGTAACAATTCGACCCTTAATGTACCCTTAATTTCTGAGAATGTAGTTGCGTCGATAATGAAGAAAACAACAACCTGACACTTAACATTCTAACTTACAACGTCATCTCAAATTTTGGTTATAATGAGATGACAAAGAGGATGAAGAAAACGAAAACTTGAAGAAGGAACTCAGAACACGGAACACTGGAAGAGGACAAAGAAGAGGAAGAGGAATAGGCGGAGGAGGAGGAGGAGTGCAATTTCCAAGTAGCACGAACCATTTGTACAAACTTTTTTTTAATGTTACAGGGAACAGAACAGTAACAGTGGCGAGGCGTTCAAGGCCAAAGAGGAGCTCCCTTTTATGCGAGTTCGTGACCAACAGACTGTAAACATTGCCTCGTAAATAAACTCCCGCATATATATAGCCTATTTTCATTCCCTGTAATTATCATCGCGTTTGTTATTTCTACGGGTTGAGAGAGAGAGAGAGAGAGAGAGAGAGAGAGAGAGAGAGAGAGAGAGAGAGAGAGAGAGAGAGAGAGAGAGAGAGAGAGAGAGAGAGAGAGAGAGAGAGAGAGAGAGAGAGAGAGAGAGAGAGAGAGAGAGAGAGAGAGAGAGAGAGAGAGAGAGAGAGAGAAAGCAAGCATAATGAATGCCTGAGTTCCAGTTCTTGTTACTACAGTTAGGCTTCATCCACCACCATCACCACCATCATGCCATCACCACACAACGAAAAAAAATCCCTTTTTGGTCTCATATCACCTATGCCCCCCCCCCCCCCCCACACACACACACACACACAAACACACACACACACAGGATACTCCAAAGTGTAGGGGAAGCACGCTCGGTTCACAACCGAGAAGTCCCGGGTTCGATCCCCGGGCGGAGCGGAAACATATGGGCTGTTTCCTTAAAAAAAACCCGAGCCCCTGTCCACCCAGCAGTGAATGGGTACCGGGTGTTAGCCGGAGTTTGTGACCTGCTCTCCGGGGTGCTGGCTTCGGCCAAAACTAAGCACTAAGGATGAATGATAAAAATGTTGACATGGAGACGGGACCATACGAGCGTTGCTCTGGCCCTGTAAAATACAACTAGATGAATACAACTAGATGAACACACACACACACACACACACACACACACACACACACACACACACACACACACACACACACACACACACACACACACACACACACACACACACACACACACACACACGTGCACGTAAAATGAGTGCGCCGCCACTTCCTGGCCGCAGAAGGGGGCACCGGAAGCAGGGTGGCGGAGGGACACACGAGGAAACCAGTGGCGTCACCGCGGGGGGGCTAAGGGGGACTTAGCCCCCCCAAGTCAAGGACTCAGCCCCCCAAAAATTGCTGCTAGTAGCCTGCTACCCAAAAACAATAAAAAGGAATATTTATCCAATTTTCCATGCCAGAGCAAAACCTTATTTTTCACACTTTTATAGAAAAATTGGTTTGATGTTTCATTTAAATGTTGAAATTATGTTTGTTGGGAGGCAGGTTAAGGCAGTGGGAGGCAGGGTAACATAGGACGGGAGGCAGGTTAAGGCAGTGGGAGCCAGGGTAAGGCAGTGGGTGGCAGGGTAACACAGGACGGGAGGCAGGTTAACACAGGATGGGAGGCAGGTTAAGGCAGTGGGAGCCAGGGTAAGGCAGTGGGAGGCAGGCTAACACAGTGGTATGCAGGTTAAGGCAGTGGGTGCCAGGGTAAGGCAGTGGGAGGCAGGTTAAATCGGCTTTTAGTTACTTTATCATGATCATGTACTTTATTCTGTTTAACTACAGTATCCCATGTACCTGTTTATGTGCAATAAGGGAAATACCTTGAATATATTGTAAGTTTATATTCATATATTTTTTTCATTATCAAGATAAAACCTTACTGAGAAACAAACCAAAAACATACATTGTGCAATTCCTTTGTGTTTCTTAGTGGAGAGAAAAATGGCAATTTTATTATTTTGTATAAACAGAATAAAAATTTTCTTCAAATTATCAAATTTAGTTGATATGGTATGATGCATGGTATAACTCTATTAATTTATGTGTCATGTAATTAAAGCTTAATTCCACTTTCTTCTCTTTTTTGGGCCTCAAAATTACCCTGGAACTGATTAATTTTCAAAATTACCCCCCGACCCCCCAGCTGGCAGCCCATCACCCCCGACCCCCCAGCTGGCAGTCCATCACCACCCCGGAGCTAAAGCCCCCCCCAAAAAAAATTCCTGGTGACGCCACTGGAGGAAACACGGCCACATAACCGCGTGGAAAAATAGAATCCGAAAAAGAATAATGGAAACAAGCGAATAAAATATAAAACTGCCGCCCCGCCGAAGAGAAACATGGAAGCGAAAGAATAAATGTGGATGAGCAAAAACATACTAAGCACTAAGGATGAATGATAAAAATGTTGATATGGAGACGGGACCATACGAGCGTTGCTCTGGCCCTGTAAAATACAACTAGATGAACTACAACTAGATGAATACACACACACCACATACACACACCACACCACACCCACACACCACACACACACCACACCACACACACACACACACACACCACACACCACCACCACCGTGCACGTAAATGATGCCCCGCCCCTTCCTGGCCGCAGAAGGGGCACCGGGAAGCAGGTGGCGAGGGACCCCACACGAGGAACACGGCCACATAACCGCGTGGAAAAATAGAATCCGAAAAAGAATAATGGAAACAAGCGAATAAAATATAAAACTGCCGCCTCGACAAAGAGAAACATGGAAGCGAAAGAATAAATGTGGATGAGCAAAAACATGACACTTCCTTCTCCTTATGGGCTAACATTAAAATTTGTAAAAGGTGCTTTGAAGGGAATAATATATATATATATATATATATATATATATATATATATATATATATATATATATATATATATATATATTTATATTTATATATTTATATATATATATATATATATATATATATATATATATATATATATATATATATATATATATATATATATATATATATATATATATATATATATATATATATGTGTGTGTGAATATGATATCATCTATCTATAATAATATAAGCGAAAGTGTGTGTGTGTGTGTGTGTGTGTGTCTGTCTGTCTGTCTGTCCGCGATAGGTGCCGCCCCCCGTGGCGGAATCCCATCATATGTCACAGTTTTGGAACCAGCTCGACCAGGGGAAGGTTTTAAGCCCACGTATGAGATGATCCGATCATTTTTTTTTTTTTTTAAGCAGCCTATTAGCTAGAATTGTGAAGAAAAAAAATGTGGGTTGCGAGAATTGAGGAAACCTTGTGAAGCAATAAATCGTAAATTACCCATGACTTGTCCTTAACCCGTCTTCCTCCGGGAAACAGAAGAAACATTGCATAGTGTCATATGACCTCAGATGTCTGGCACACTCTCTATTTACTCACTCACTCCTTCCCTCCTTTCTCCCACCCAACCTTCCCTCAGCCGTATTTTTTTTTTTTTTTTTTTACATCACAAGGAACTGGCCAAGGGCACAACAAAAATGAGTAACACAAAGCCCGCTTATAGCGTATTTTTGCGACCGCTCTGGCCCGGTCTGGACTGGGCTAGTCCCGGGCGGTCACTGTTTTTGCGAGGCAGTCTAGAACGGTTCAGCCCAGTCCAGTCCGGTCCGGCCCACATACCAGGACCACCTTGGACCAGTGTGGGGAGAACTGGCGCATGCGCACTACAGTCAGCGGGGAAGGCGACCAGGAGCTTCTCGTGCTGCTGATATGACATGAAACACCATGATGGCCGACCATAAGACTAAAGTATCACAGGCGTGGTAGTTGTAAAGTCTTCAGCACAGGTTAAAAGGCGGACGACAAAAAGGATATTGACAAGGTGGACGCCTGCCGCCTCCACAGTTCAGTTCAGTACCGCCCACTCGATCCCCCAGCCAATAGGAACGACGAATGGGACGGGGCCAGTCTCAATGTATTTTCGCGACCATCAGTCCACCCTGACCCGGTCCGGACTGGACTGAACCAGGGCGGTGAACGTCACGAAAATGCGCTTTTAGTTGCCAGTCCCTATAAAGAAGACAGTAAGAGAATAAAATAAAAACAGAGGGGTAGGCCAATTTAGTTCGGTCAGTTTAGTATGACTTTCCTACGCGGATTCGCGTTCATGTGCCATTTTGTTCAGCCTTTGCTTTGATGCCAGCCATAAACAGCCTTTGCTTTGATGCCAGCCATAAACAGCCTTTGCTTTGATGCCAGCCATAAACAGCCTTTGCTTTGATGCCAGCCATAAACAGCCTTTGCTTTGATGCCAGCCATAAACAGACGCATGCACTCGGTAATTGGTAACACCTAAACTTTTACCAACGTCGAGAAGCACACGCAAATGTCATCACAAAGCTGAAAACCCCTTCGTCTACTGAGCTTCTTTATCTGGAATACATTGAAGGATAAACATGTATAGTGTTACCGCATTATATATAAATATTTTACTCGTACAAAAAACTTGAATGAAAGCGTGCCACCTTTACTTGCTCCACCGCGATGAGTTGTTAGAGGTGAGTTTCAAGGTCACGTGTTGATGTCGATCTGGAAAACACGCTGCTCCTTCCTTCCCACGACACGCCTGACGGCAGCGGCGGCGCTCTGGACGTGACTCACAACGCTGCAACCATTACTCCAGGCATTGCAGGGCTCGCTTCCGTATTTTTGTTATCCTTGAATACATCATTTGGTATCGTTGAGAGAGAGAGAGAGAGGAGAGAGAGAGAGAGAGAGAGAGAGAGAGAGAGAGGTAAACAGTTAGATAGAAAGATAGATAAACAGTTAGTTAGAGAGAGAGAGAGAGAGAGAGAGAGAGAGAGAGAGAGAGAGAGAGAGAGAGAGAGAGAGAGAGAGAGAGAGAGAGAGAGAGAGAGAGAGAGAGAGAGAGAGAGAGAGAGAGAGGTAAACAGTTAGATAGAAAGATAGATAGATAGACAGATAGTATATTTTGCGTCTTAATTCTCGTCTATATTTATTTACTATTTCTTCTCCTCGTCGTCCTCCTCTTCGTCTTCCTCCTCTTCCTCCTGCTTCACCTCTTTTTTCCCCTCCTCGTCCATACTCTTCCTTTGCTTCCCCTCATATTCTCAACATCGCAATAGGCCCCTGTGCACACACCGAGAGGCCACACGCTGCCTGGGTTGGCCAAGCACCAGGAATGAGAATAATGGTCGGCAGGAGGAAACTGTGTTATTTACTACCACCTGTGACTTCCGGTGCTGAGGCGAAGGTTGAACATATTGGATTGGATATTCTCAAAGTCAGTAAAGAGCCTCATTACTGGCTTTGGGATACTCTCTCTCTCTCTCTCTCTCTCTCTCTCTCTCTCTCTCTCTCTCTCTCTCTCTCTCTCTCTGTCTCTCTCTCTCTCTCTCTCGTAAAAGGAGTACCAAAGTATTTCTACACAAAATATCGTTTCTCACTATTTAATTTTTCTATTTATCAACTAATATCTGTTGTCTATTCCTATTCATTATTTTTTTTCTATGTGTGTGTGTGTGTGTGTGTGTGTGTGTGTGTGTGTGTGTGTGTGTGTGTGTGTGTGTGTGTGTGTGTGTGTGTGATATGCATGGCCTATCTCCTATCTCCCCTCTCTTGTTACCATTGTTAAAGTTCCTCATCCCTGATTCTAAGCTATTTCCTCATCCTAGTTATGTTTTTTTCTCAATATTTTCGCTTTATTAGTAATGCTTTCTAGTCAAGGTCGAGGACAAAATATAATGGAGGGAAGATGATTATGTTCCCTTGCTGTAGAATTCCTGCTGGTTTTTCCCATAAGACTCATCCCCATATCTACAGTAGGCCCCTATTCCCCAAGGCCTTGAATCTACATTTTGGTTCTAATTTCAACTCTCGCATCCTTCACAGTCCTTGTCCACTGCTTCCTCACCTCACACCCGCCTCAGAATAAACAACACTACTCCCTCGCTCCCTTCAAACCTGTCCCGTACTCGTGCACCGCTTCTCGTTTGCCTGTCTTTTAAATGTCTTTACTACGAAATTGAATGATTCCACGAAACAAAATAATAATCACGTTTAGTTAGTTGTCGAAAGGCTTACGTAGGTCGCCTCCTTAATCTTCTAACTCCCTAAAGTACTTCCAAGAGTGAGACATAAAATTGAAATGTAGCCTATTATTGTATTACATTTAAAAGAGATGCAATACTAAAGAAAGGAACAAAAAGTGTATTTGGCACTGCTTGGACAACCTGGTACACATGTTTCGACACCCCTGCTCTAAACCTTGTCTCAACTCTGGTATTTCAGGCTCGTTCATTGTAAGGCTCATGGTGTTAAGTATCAGCCTTAAAAACGTAACACCATAAAGCAGCCTATCTAACATCTCCAAAAGCAGCCATGTAATAATAACGTTTTTAGCATAGAAGTGATAATAATGTTTTTAGCCAATAAGTGTTAGCCTAATAATAACGTTTTTAGCATAGAAGTGATAATAATGTTTTTAGCCAATAAGTGTTAGCCTAATAATAACGTTTTTAGCCAAGAAGTGATAATGTTTTTAGCCAATAAGTGTTAGCCTAATAATAATGTTTTTAGCCAAGAAGTGATAATAATGTTTTTAGCCAATAAGTGTTAGCCTAATAATAAGGTTTTTAGCCAAGAAGTGTTAGCCTAATAATAATGTTTTTAGCCAATTAGTGTTAGCCTAATAATAAGGTTTTTAGCCAATTAGTGTTAGCCTAATAATAATGTTTTTAGCCAATAAGTGTTAGCCTAATAATAATGTTTTTAGCCAAGAAGTGATAATAATGTTTTTAGCCAATAAGTGTTAGCCTAATAATAAGGTTTTTAGCCAATAAGTGTTAGCCTAATAATAATGTTTTTAGCCAATTAGTGTTAGCCTAATAATAAGGTTTTTAGCCAAGAAGTGTTAGCCTAATAATAATGTTTTTAGCCAATTAGTGTTAGCCTAATAATAATGTTATTAGCCAATAAGTGTTAGCCCAATAATAATGTTTTTAGCCAATTAGTGTTAGCCTAATAATAAGGTTTTTAGCCAATAAGTGTTAGCCTAATAATAATGTTTTTAGCCAATAAGTGTTAGCCTAATAATAAGGTTTTTAGCCAATAAGTGTTAGCCTAATAATAATGTTTTTAGCCAATTAGTGTTAGCCTAATAATAAGGTTTTTAGCCAAGAAGTGTTAGCCTAATAATAATGTTTTTAGCCAATTAGTGTTAGCCTAATAATAACGTTTTTAGCCAAGAAGTAATAATAATGTTTTTAGCCAGTAAGTGTTAGCCTAATAATAATGTTTTTAGCCAATAAGTGTTAGCCTAATAATAATGTTTTTAGCCAATAAGTGTTAGCCTAATAATAATGTTTTTAGCCAATAAGTGTTAGCCTAATAATAATGTTTTTAGCCAATAAGTGTTAGCCTAATAATAATGTTTTTAGCCAATAAGTGTTTGCCTAATAATAATGTTTTTAGGCAATAAGTGTTAGCCTAATAATAATGTTTTTAGCCAATAAGTGTTAGCCTAATAATAATGTTTTTAGCCAATAAGTGTTAGCCTAATAATAATGTTTTTAGCCAATAAGTGTTAGCCTAATAATAATGTTTTTAGGCAATAAGTGTTAGCCTAATAATAATGTTTTTAGCCAATAAGTGTTAGCCTAATAATAATGTTTTTAGCCAATAAGTGTTAGCCTAATAATAATGTTTTTAGCCAATAAGTATAATAATAATGTTTTTAGGCAATAAGTGATAATGATAAAGTTTAATCTCTTCTCTCCTGGCACACTTCCCAGTCATAATGCACACTATCACTGCCTCATGGCCCTCCAGGACTTTCTCTCCAACTAATATTATCTTCTCTTCCTTAATATATTTCCCCTACTATACTTCCTACTATCTCACCTTGCTATCTTTCAATCTTTTCTTTTTTATTCGTATTCGTATTATTCATAAGGCTCATTACAGTGTGTTCAGTGGGTGATATCTCAAGGTAGCTTTAACCCCTTCACGCCCAGATCTTTCCTTTCCTATATATAATCGTCTGTTGTTAGCCATAAAATTACGAAAAGTAACTGAATATACCAAATTAGTTAGTGGACAAGGATACTAAACAGGTCATATCTATAAAATATCGCTTATATTAATTAAAATCGTCTAAAGGTACCCAAATTACAATGGAAATTACGTTCTGGGCCTCAAGCGGTTAAGGGCACGTAGCACTTGTTAATGCGTGTAAAAAAAGGGTGCAAGGACATAATCTCTTTTAAGGTAGTAGTTGTATTCTTTATTGTGTTTTCCTTCCTGTTTTCCTTTGTATTATTCAGGTCACAAGGATTACTCAATGCTCTATTAATTATTTATTTATTTATTCATTAGTTTATCTATTCTATTATGAATTCATGTGTCTGTCTTTATTAAGTTATACTACTGCTGGTGATATGAGAGAGAGAGAGAGGAGAGAGAGAGAGAGAGAGAGAGAGAGAGAGAGAGAGAGAGAGAGAGAGAGAGAGAGAGAGAGAAGAGAGAGAGAGAGAGAGAGAGAGAGAGAGAGAGAGAGAGAGAGAGAGAGAGAAGAGAGAGAGAGAGAGAGAGAGAGAGAGAGAGAGAGAGAGAGAGAGAGAGAGAGAGAGAGAGAGAGAGAGAGAGAGAGAGAGAGAGAGAGAAGAAGAGAAAAGAGAGAGAAGAGAGAAAAAAAGAAAAAAAAAGAGAGAGAGAGAGAGAGAGAGTTACGCAACGGCCGGGCGCTGGTGATCACTCTTCGGTCTGGTGATGCCGACTCATCATACACAAAGGGACACGGAAAAAAAACCCCACTTGACAAAAAATACTAATTGACTAGAATATAATATTTTTCCTCCTCCAACTCTCTTTATTCCTCTTTACTCTCAGTCTCTGCCTATTCATCTATTATTCTTCCATACTTCCTTTCACTCTTTCTATTTAGCAAAAAACACTTTCTAGCAGAGATTTTCTTTCCTTTTCTCCGGCTGGACTCACTCCTGTTCCGGCCGCATATTCCCGTTTTCTGGAAGAGTATGTGGGGTTTACTCTTGACCACATCAGGTTAGGTTACGTTAGGTTAAGGTTTGTGTAGGTTGGGTTTTCCAGGTCTGAGCTAGGTACTTTGCGTGGGAATCACAATGAGGGTATTTTCGAGAAAATCCTATAATTAATTTCGGAGCTACAGCCAAGCGTCTTCACTCTGAAACCACATACTCGCATAGAGAACGGGAATATGCATATCAGCACATTTGCAGATGATACTAAGGTAGGTAGGATTATTAGACCACAGTCTGATGTAAACATTTGCAAGCGAGTGAGGGAGGAGTGACAGCCTGGGGATATCACGTAGTACCCCCAGGCTGTCACCTCCCTCACTCGCTAGCTATAAAATGCCAAAAAAATTGAGTGCCCAAAATGTTTGAGTGCCAACATTTTTAGAGTGGCAAAATTTTTGAATGCCAAAAAATGTTGGTGCCAAAACAATTTGAGTGCCAAAATTTTTGGAGTGCCAAACAAATTTGAGTGCCAAAAAAAATAGTGCCAAAATTTTTTGAGTGCCAAAAATGTTGAGTGCCAAAAAAAATTGAGTGCCAAAAATCTTTTAGTGTCAACAAATTTTGAGTGCCAAAAAAATGTTGCCGAAAAATGTTGAGTGCCAAAAATTTGTGGCAAATTTTTTGAGTGCCAAACAAATTTGAGTGCCAATTTTTTTTAGTGCCAAAACATTTTGGGTGCCAAAAAATTTGAGTGCCACAAATTTTTGAGTACCAAAACATTTTTAGTGCCAAAAAATGTTAGGTGCCAAAAATGTAACTTGTTTTATATTGTATAACTACAGTATGTGTACTAACATACGGAATAGCTATAGATGTTACTTCATCCAGTGTTGTTTTATCTATGTAGTATGCTGTGTAAAAATATTTAAAAGAATGGTATTATATCTTTTCATAAATAATTGTTTCCCCTCTCTTCCCTTTTGCTGGCATCACTCTGGTAAAGATAAGGAAAGTTTGCAGGAAGAAATATGTTACTTTTCTGGGGGTTTTCATAATACACCTTTTCACTCTCAAATTAGAACAACAGAACTTCAAAATAAAACAAATTAATTTCAAAATATAATGGATTAATTTTTCTTTTTATTTGAAATTCAATTATTTTAATTTGAAGTTCAGTTATTTTAATTTGAAGTTCAGTTATTTCAATTTAAACTTCAGTTGTTTTAATTTAAACTTCAGTTGTTTTAATATAAACTTCAGTTGTTTCAATTTAAACTTCAGTTGTTTTAATTTAAACTTCAGTTGTTTTAATTTCAACTTCCGTTGTTTTAATTTGAGATTCACTTGTTTTAATTTGAAGTTCAGTTGTTTTAATTTGAAGTTCAGTTGTTTTAATTTGAGAGTGAAAAGGTGTAGATGAATCAGTACAGTCTGTTCATGCGTGCGGCGAGGACATTGAGATCTTGATATATGAGCATGTGGCATGCTATCCTGAAACCGATCCTTCACACCGGGTTGTATCTGTAAGAGACAATCCGGCGTGGAGGAGGCCAAGGGGGCGCCCACAAGGCTCATGGCTGGGGCAAGCTGATGTTTCCTGTCGAGAGTTGCTTGGAATGGGAAGGGAGCCTGCATGGAGACTCACACGTGGTGACCCCCGGGAGTGGCGTCATAGGGTGAGCGAGGCGACGCGCCCCCCGGGTATTCTCCCCACTGATTGATTGATTGATTGATGAAAGATGGAAGTAGGTAGTATTATGTAACAGGAACTACCACGTGTATGTCTCACGGCCTCTTGTAGCTTCCTTATTTTCTTATGTTCCTAAGTTCTTATGGAGTTTTGAGATTTTATTTAATTTTTTTACCGTTGCTCCAAGTCATTTATATAGTTAGTATGGTTCATTAGGTTTTACAGAGCTGCAAGAGCCCGTAGGTATAGTTTCTCTTCTGTATTAGCAAGACGGCTCACTAGATCAGTACAGCACATAGCATTTGATCCAGGCAATGAAGATGAGGTGTGTGTGAAGGTGGAGATGGCGGCGCGCGGCAGACTTTGGCTCACCTCGCGTCTCCATAGGCCACCTCCATCTGGGACTGTGCATGGCTCACCTCGCGTCTCCATAGGCCACCTCCATCTGGGACTGTGGCTCACCTCGCGTCTCCATAGGCCACCTCCATCTGGGACTGTGGCTCACCTCGCGTCTCCATAGGCCACCTCCATCTGGGACTGAACGGCTCGGCTTCTTGGATGGGGAGTCGCCGGCTTCCTTTCGGCGCCGGTTACCTGTGCTGGTGACGGGTTATCGGTCTGGTGTCGAGGAGGAAGTGTGGAGGCTGGCCTCGCACACTTCCTGATTGCGGGCTATTTCCAGCGCGGGGCGGAGTGCCTGTCGGAGGTCCTGCCTCGGTGGGTGGCGGGGTGGTCGCTGCTCTGGTAGAGCTCCTCGTCCAGCAGAAGCTCAAAGTCTCCGCTCTTGTCACTGGCGGGAATCTTGTTCCAGTGCACGCTGCGAGGAGAAGCCAGGAACATGAATAACAAACATTCCTTGTAACACTATCACTCTCTCCCCACACACAGATTTCTTTATACATTCTTTTAAATGAATTTTTGTGGCACTAACTTTGGGATGCCATCAGGAGGGAGGACGATGCTGATGATGTCGTCGACCAGTTTGTACTTCATGATGCGATCATTGGCGGTGGTGGAGGTCATGGAGGGTGAGGCGTTCACCTGCAACGGCCGGCGGTCACAGAGCCAAAGGAAACACCGCCAGGGGTGAGGGGGGCAAAGAACAATGGTACCAGGGATATATTTCTCATTAATTGGAAAGGAAACTGGGATAATACATAACACGGAATCAATGAAGGAAAATAAAGCAGGATGAATTAAATTGTTTAAAGCTGAACATATTTAGGGAATACAAAGACGAGAAAATTTAAAGAATTGTGAAAAAGAAGTTAAGAAAGCTCATGGAGATTTTTTGAACAGGAAATAATTTGAATGATTATGACACATGATTGAATATAAATACAAAGATCGTTTACAATACGTTACTATACAAGATATATACACATGTGCATGGCCAAGAAGCCGCAAGTGCTAAGAGCCACACCGGCCCATGCATGAGTAACGCAACACAACACAACACAACACCTCAATCATCCACGGCTTAAGCTGATCGTCGATAATGATGTCGATGCCGTAACATTCGAAGCAGTGTCTGTCGGAGGCCATGATGGGGGCGACGGCCTTCAGCGAGTGTACCACCAACCACGTCACGTCGGCGAAGAGCTTGTCTGTGCGCGCCTTGCCCCTCGTGCCCTCAAGGTACAGCCGGAGGGTACGTACGGGCCACTTGCCGCCGTGCACGTTGTTGTATTCTTCCTGTATACGAGAACACAACCTCAGAGATCTGCATGTACGTATCAAGCTTAGAATTGCATGCATCCTGCAGAGCCAGGCGTTTGGTGTCATACGTATTACACCTGTCACTACATTATCAACAGTCAAGCAAGAGGAGTGTTCCCGGCATGATAGGGAAGGAAGGGTGGGGGAGTGAAGGCATGCTGCAGGACTCACGCCGTGCTTCTGGATGGACACGTTGGTAAGGTGCACGAACATGTTGTCCAGTTCCTGTGATGATGTGTCGTAGCGAACCGTGCAGAACCGACAGAAGCCTTGCTTGTACATGTACGCCTTGAGGGGCCTGTACGACGTCACCAGCACGTACCTGCAACACCGCAACACTGTCACGCACTGTGCCTACCTGTAACCAGTAGTAACGGTTCCGTAGCCTCAGCAGTGCACTACCATCACAGCCACCATCACCCATGACTTCACCTGTAGGGAACTATACCTCAGCAGCGCACTAAAAATTACCTGAGGCTTATATTTTTTTCGAAAATCATAATTACCAACTAGTAAAACAATAAGAGGAACTCCCTAACCTATGTTACTCCTGAGCAAGATTATTTGATTATCCAAATGAAAATTGCTCGGCATCAGATATCATTCACGGTCATTTAAGAAAATATAAAGTATCAGTATAGATCATCAGCTATCATAAATATTCCTTGCTAACCCTGCAAAAGGAGAGAAAAAAGGAAAGGAACAATAAGATATCTCGCAAAAGACGGACGATGAAAAAGATTCTTACATTCGTAAATCAAACTTCTTGCCGCCAATCAAGAGAGGGTTCTCGATGTAGCGTGAGATGACGTAGGTATCCTTGACGAGGGCCGGGTTGAAGGAGCTCTTGGTGTCCCGGGACCACTTCTTGATCTGCGCTAACTTGTTCACCAAGAAGATCCCTGCCGAGTGAGGGAGTCATAACAACAATCATTCCGCCCATAAGTATATGTTTTTGGGGAATCACAGGAAAATTATTACTTTAGCGCGGACAACAAGCAAGGCAACAAGACTCACCGGAGATACACCTGCTGGTATCTCCTCTCGTACTCACCCACACCCTGCGATCGGCCTGCAGGCTTGAGGATCCAAGTCGTGTTGGGATTCCGACGAAACTCCTCCACGAAAAGGTTGTAGTCAGCCGGCAACATGAAGGTGGTTGGCAGGAAGTCGAGGTGAATGTATCTTCCTGCACGCGAGCAGTAAGAGGGAGAGAGTCGTGGAGGAAAAGTTTGGATTACTTCATGTTGAGAAGTACATACGCATACTACTGCGCCTTGCAATACAAACAATGGATAATTACAATGGACTGTGGGCAGATTAACGCCTAACTGAGAGGATCGAGGTCGGTGGGAAAATGCTAAATTGACGTTGTGAATAATGTTCTCTACTCATCTATTCAATTACTCATTCATTATTATTCTGGTCTTTTCTCTCTCTCTCTCTCTCTCTCTCTCTCTCTCTCTCTCTCTCTCTCTCTCTCTCTCTCTCTCTCTCTCTCTCTCTCTCTCTCTCTCTCTCTCTCTCTCTCTCTCTCTCTCTCTCTCTCTCTCTCTCTCTCTCTGAAAACCTAACCAGGAAAACTAGAGATATGTATGCCCTCTTGTACTCAATGTATATAAATGACATTGGAGGAGTTATAAGAAAGCATATCACTCGCTGCGGTCATTAGCTAGATGAGGAAGTAGGTGGAGGGGTTACCTGTAGCATCCCTGGCCGCCAGCTGGGAGCCTTCTCGCTCCAGCTCTCTTCGGTAACGTTTGATGTTCTTCACCAGCAGGTCCTTTCTCGTGAGCTCGTAGTGAGTTGGGAAGTGGTTGATCATCCTGAGAAAGAGTGAGGAGTCGAGCATTATGCATCCCAAGGAGAGAGAGAGAGAGAGAGAGAGAGAGAGAGAGAGAGAGAGAGAGAGAGAGAGAGAGAGAGAGACTTACTGGTTGTCATTCATACGATATCCACTGTCAACGCTGAAGAGTGAACGGCAGGTCTGAGCCCCAGCCCTGTTGAACACATAAACAAGATTAATCAAAGAAATATCATGTAGGCTATGTATGTATGTATGTATGTATGATGCATGATTAAATATATATTCAGTAGATTATAATATTACTGAGTCAGAGCCATATGCTGTTGCTGTCATATATATTAATCAAACTTCTGTATTACCAGTAAAAGTTCCACTCGTCATCGGGACCCACTTGTATCCAGCCTCTTTTTTCGAAGTTATTGGCCAGGACGGACTTTTCCATATCCGTACAGTAAGCTATTCTGGCCGTCATGGTGTTACGATAGCTTTATTGTAGGCCTACAGCTCACAAGGTTGTTTGAATAATTCCAATGTGTTTGATTAGTTCCCAAAGTTTGATCCCATCCTTGTAATATAATATTAAGGCGGAGTCACTGTTATTTTGTCCCCTGAGTGAGGTCTGTAACCGGTAGCTATTTGTTTATAACGTTGTCAAGGCAACCAAAGCATGGGGCCTCAAATGCCTTGATTAAGGTTTGGCTTTACCCGCGAGTCTCCTGACGGCGAAACAGCTACACACGAACCTAAAAAAGTGAATAATGAATGAACTTATCTTTTTTTCGATGAGCAACATCCGTAGCTTATGTTGGCTCATCTTTCATGTGATTTAAAATTTACACAATGGAGATCAGAACGTGGGAATGTATGCCTTTGTTAGTCATGAAAAGTGCGTTTTCTTTGATGGACCTCTATCTCCAGAGTAACCGGGGAAACCTACCTAGAACCACAGTCAAACCATCAGAAATGTTAATAAAACCGTTCTTATCATAGTTGAAGATAAGGATAGAGTATGTGTGATTAATATAGAGCTGTCAATGCCGTTATAAGAAGGAAACAAGTGATTAAACACTCTCTATGGATGTATATTCATATATTAGCCTAACATAAAAAAACAGTACCGTGAGTAGTAAGTTCAGAAAGCGATACATATCAGTAATAAATCTTGGACGATGATGAATTAGTGATGTTGAGGAAGTATAAAACAAGAATTTTATCTTTTATCTATTATTTTACATGAGACATTGAGGGCAACTACGTAAATGTTAACGACAAAACACGAGCCAAAGCGCAATATATCATACTAGATACATGTTATTTTATCAATGATTAATGAGACATCCAAATTTACAATGCAGCAGATAGAAATGCTATAATATATTTTGTAAAAGAGTATAGATGCGTTCGATTGAGATCACGTCTCAAAACAAGCTTCACTTTCTCAGACTCAGACTCCGAGTCTCAGACTGTGACCAGTGTGACGTCAGACAGTCTGCTCTTGGCCGCCAGTGAGGGAGGGTGTGTGCAGCCTCTCTAATAGGGGTGTATGGTTATTGTGTAGAACTTTCAAACACAGACCGTAAAGATGCCTGTGTTTCATACCAAGACCATCGAGGGCATCCTGGAGCCCGTCGCCCAGCAGGTAAGCTCCATACTTGTGGTTGTCATTAAGTATTAAGGCACGGGAGGCGGGCAGCGGGCGGCCAGCTGATCGCCGCCTCGCTCCTCGTCGGGGGTTTTACTGTTCCTCTGCCGCCGCATTATGTACGCCTTCATGTATGTAGTGCTTAGGCCGTCACCGTGCAGGCAGGGCTCAGGGGCTGGCCGGCGAGGCACAGGGCAAACACGTGCATTGGTCACGATTGGATGCGGTTTTTGTTTGTTTCAATCTTCCACTATGAGGGAGGGAGTGCAGAGGCTGTGGTGGTGGTGGTGGTGGTGGTGATGATGCGGCAGCTCACGGCACGGGCTGCAGGGGAGGCGTGTGTGATGCAGCCCTGTGCCTGGCGTGGGTGCAGGCGTGGCCCAGCTGTCACCAGGCACTGCACCAACACCACCACCCCTGCTGCCCCCAGCACAAAGGGTGGGCGTGCTGCAGTGCCTGGGGAGGGGCGGCACCATGGCCTCAGCACCTCAGCACCCCAGCACCAGCAGGCACCACACAACTATGCAATGATATGACTGTAATGAAACAGAGAAGGGCATCGTCTCGTGTATCAGGAGTGTGTGATGCCATTTGATTCCGGCTTTGTGAAGGGCGGTAATTATTGATTTACGACCCAGGAAGATCTACATTACCTAGTAAGTAACAGGTATTCAATAACTGTGAATCCCGTACCATGATTACTGAGATCAGTGTTAGTCCTGGTGACAGCCTGTCTAGCTGCAGGGTCATGTACTCATAATAGAATAGTATATATTGTTCAAGATTCTTCTCAGGGATTTTTTACTCTTAGTCTTTTATTATCCTTAGCCTGCCGCCTTGGAGGTATCTGGATGCTGAGCAGAGGCAATGAAAGTCCTAATGCCACACCAACAAAATAAGATTGAAGGAGGTGGTGTAAATGAAACACCTCTTGAAAGGAGTGCATCTTTTGAAAATATAAAGAAAACACCTGATGTGTTAAAAATAGATCACTCATCCTTTCCATTCATAGAGTGTACAGCACATGCCCACCACCTGTTCTTTTCTTCCTTGCAATGCTTTTCAGCCTCTTATGCCAAATCATGTCTCTTGAACATTTATTTAAAAAAAATTATGTCCCTTATGTTTTTTCCCATTGCCTGGTACATACACAAGATCACTGAAATGAATAATTCAGTCCGCGTCAGTGAGATTATGGTAACTACAGATTAAACTGATCTTTCTTGACCTTGTGTTTTTCATGTAATGTATGCGATCATTTTATTAGTAGGAAAAAAAAAATAAAAAAAAATAACATGTTCAGTAGCTCTTACATTTAATCTCATCAAGGCATAAGAGGCTTTGTAAGCAGAAAGCCCGGGACTCCTCTTCATCATCCTTGTCATCCTTAGAAAATGTTACATTACATGATGGATGGAGGGAAACTTACCTCACCTCTGGAAGGTATAAGATATGCTTCTTGAGATGATTAACGTTAAAATAGAGATTATATGTTAATACCACCACTTTAAAGTTTTTTTTTTGTGTGTGTGTGTGTGTGTGTGTGTGTTGACAAGATATCAATGTGATTCTCAGAGTGTTTCTTTTACGGAAGAATGAATATAATATTATATCATCATGAGGCAGATGGTGTGCTGTGGTCCTGTCTGTTGTCTAGGATTTACTGTTGCCCTTACTGTTGCCCTGTTACTAAATTACTAGGATTTAAAGTTGCCCGCCCATGGAATTGCCTTAGAAACAGGCGTGCATTGGGCTGTATTTAGTACCATGACACACACACACACACACACACACACACACACACACTTTCCCGTCTTTGTCAGAAACCATTGCTTGATGAGTTTCCCGGGTGGGCCTTTACCCTTTCACACCCAGATCTTTCCTTTGCTATTATAAAACTGTCTGTTATTAGCCATACAATTACGAAAAGTGACTTAATATGCCAAATTAGCAAGTGCACAAGGATACTAAACAGGTCATATCTATAAAATATTGCTTATATTAATTAAAATCGTCTTATGGTATCCCCAAAGTACAATGAAAATTACGTTCTGGGCCTCAAAAGGTCAAACTGTTGAACGAGTGTTTTCTTCTCGGGTTCTGTTGCCACACGGGAAGGAAAGTTGATAGTAAAGTTATAGTGGTATTAAGAGAGAGATAAGTGGCTTCCTTCGTATTATGAGAGGAATTATCTAGAGCTTCAGAAGGCTTGCTATCTCTCCTCACACTCCAATGCTCTCCAGACGAATCAAATCATTATCAACGCCCAGATAACTCCATGGCTTCCCTCCAACATGAACGGTGGATGTGAAAGAAGACTGAGTTGAGGTGTTGTTACGTACGCATCTTTGTGATAAACGCTGGATTGCCAAGTTAGGGATAAGATAAGATAAGATTTTCATCCTATCTAGACACTTTGCAAGTACCAACTACAAGGTTATTGACTATACAAAGCGCCGCCACGTCAGCACGAACTAGGCGGACTCGAACCGCTGACCGAACGCACAGGGACGCTGCACATTGCGAACTCACGTCTCTACCAACCTTGCCACACTGACGGGCCCAAGTTAGGGAATGGAACTGAACGGATGAAAGGATGAATGATTTACCACTTGTTCCCTCCCCCCTTCATTGTAAACTCCCCCCTCTTTTCTCAATAATCTTTACCCGTCAGGGTGGCTCGGTTGGTAGAGTCATGAGCTTGCGTGTAGAGTCCCTGCATTCGGTCAGCGGTTCGAGTCCACCAAGTTCGTCCTGGCGTGGTGGCGCTTTGTATAGTCAATAACCTTGTAGTTGGTACTTGCAAAGTGTCTAGATAGGATCAAAGTATCTTATCTATCTCAATAAACTTGTAAACTTGTATGACTTAAAGGAAACTTGACACATTTGGTCACTCTCACAGCAGAGAGAGTGAAAAAAGAGACTAGCGACATGGTAGATACAATAATGGGTCGTTTACACATACAATTATTCCTTATGGTAAAGTTTCAAGGTGTTTAAAGTAAAGAATAAAAGATGTCGCTTTGCCCCACATCACATAAAGTTAAGGTAAGGATAAGATAAGCGATAGGACTCCCGCTACCACTTTACTCTCTTAGCCTTGCCAGGGGCTTCGTGGGTCTGTCGGGCAGCGTGTCTGTCACCAAGACGGGAAGACAGATGGCGAGAGAATGCATATTAGAGTGAATCTACTTGTGGTTGTTACTGTGTGCGTGTATGGGAGTGAGATAGGTAGCGTGCATCGTTTGTGTGTGGGTGGGGCTGGTACACATACACACACACACACACACAGCCTTGCTCGCGTGGTCCAGGAAGCTTGGCTCTTCACTTTAATGAGACTGCCGCGCCAGGAGAACTGTGATAGCGAAAAGCCCTTCCTGGACGTTGTTATCGCGTTTTTCATTACCGTGAGTGACCGTGGGGGGGGGGGCATGGAGGAGGAGGGGGCGAGGTTGTATGTAGCCTCACACACACACACACACACACACACATATACACACACACACACACATTATTTCTCTATTTTTTATCAAGGAGTGCGGTAAGGGGCAAGGTTTTATGCTCTTTAGCTTGATGCTGGTCTACTGTAGGAGGGCGTGTGGTGAGCTGCGAGTCCAGTGTCAGGTGTCCGCCTCTGCCCTGTGTGTGTGTGTGTGTGTGGGTAAGGAAGATGACTGGTCCATCCTCAACACTCCTATATCAATACTGCTAAAACCACACCACTCACTCTCTCTTCTCTCTCTCTCTCATCTCCTCTCTCTCTCCTCTCTTCTCCTCTCTCTCTCTCTCTCTCTCTCTCTCATCTCTCTCTCTCTCTCTCTCTTCTCTCCTCCCTAACCACCTCTCTCTCTCTCTCTCTCTCTCTCTCTCTCTCTCCTCTCTCTCCTCTCTCTCTCTCTCTCTCTCTCTCTCTCCCTCTCTCTCATCTTCTCTCTCTCTCTCTCTCTCTTCTCTCTCTCTACCATACTTCTCCACCACTCTTCCTCCTCAATCCTCTACTCTCTCTCTTCTACTATCTACCTACTCTAACTACACTCTTCCTCCTAATTCTTTCTCTTCGCCCGAGCTACAACATACCTTTCTCTCTCCTACAATCACTTACTCTTCTATCTTCAATCTTCTACCTTCCTCAATACCACCTTCTCCTTCTCCCTCTCTCCCTTTCTCCCTTCACCCTCCCTTCTCTCCCTTTCTCCCTCCCTTACCTAACTAACTAGCCCTCACTCACCTTTCCCTCCCGCCCATCCCTTCCTCTATCGCCCTCTATCCCATCATCACCAGCTCAAAAGGTCAAACAGCTTGGTATAAGTACATTTACCTGTGTATTTAAACCTCTCATATATTTATTTATTATATATTTTTTACGCATCAAAGTGAATTCCTTAAATGGTCATGAAGTCAGTTGAACAAACACGTGTGGGGAAAAAATATTAGATAGATTATGTTAATTAGGTAAAGTACTTAATGAGAGAGAGAGAGAGAGCCAGCCAGCCAGCCAGCCAGCGAGAGAGAGAGAGAGAGAGAGAGAGAGAGAGAAGAGAGAGAGAGAGAGGCGAAAGTAATACGATCATAATTATTAAATGACAAAAATGAAGATGATTTTAGATGCAAATAATAATGACGTTTATACTGTAAGCTTATCCTCGTACTGTCTATTCTCATATCAACCTATTACTTTCCATCATTGCTGTATTCATATTACAAGTACAAGTCAATCATTTCACATAATTACCACTATACAGTAAAACCCTCTCGTATTCGGACCCTCATTATTCGGACTTTGACATTATTCGGACTTCCTATTTTTTTTTTTTTGGGGGGGTGGGTTCAAAATTTCCTAGGTAATATATACACCTATCATTTTTTTTTTTTTTTTTTTTTTTTTTTTTTTTTTTTTTTTTTTTTTTTTTTTTTTTTTTTTTTTTTTTTTTTTTTTTTTTTTTTTTTTTTTTTTAGGTGGCGAACTTTCCTAGCTAATAGATACACCTAGATTTTTTTTTTTTTTCTCTCTCTCTCACATATCCCCCCATATATAATCCCCCCATTATTCGGATCCTTGCATTACTCGGACCACTCCTTTGCCCAATTAGTCCGAATATGAGAGGTTTTACTGTATAGTGGTAATTATGTGACATGGTCGACTTGTGCTTGTAAATGTAATATGAATACAGCAATGATGGAAAGTGATAGGTTGATATGAGAGAATAGCCAGTACGAGGATAAGCTTACAGTATAAAAGTCATTATTTAAAGAGAGATGTCGTTGAAGAGAGAGATTTGTTAGTCTCATTAGCAGAATTAGATACAACATACGAGCTTAATAACAGTTCAAGAGAGAGTTGTGCTATGCTATTACACTCTTTTGTGTGTGTGTGTGTGTGTCAGTTTCAGTTTCAGTCAGTCTGTCAAAGCTAGGTATCCTTATCTGCCTGTAATCTCGTCTCTCTCTCTCTCTCTCTCTCTCTCTCTCTCTCTCTCTCTCCTCTCTCTCTCTCTCTCTCTCTCTCTCTCTCTCTCTCTCTCTCTCTCTCTCTCTCTGTGTGTGTGTTTCAGTTTCAGTTTCAGTTTCAGTCTGTCAAAGCTATCCTTATCTGCCTGTAATCTCTCTCTCTCTCTCTCTCTCTCTCTCTCTCTCTCTCTCTCTCTCTCTCTCTCTCTCTCTCTCTCTCTCTCTCTCTCTCTCTCTCTCTCTCTGTGTTTGTGTCAGTTTCAGTCTGTCAGTCCTTAGTAGATAAAGAATAGATGAAGTTAATAATATCTACAAACAGATGCTTTTAATACTACTCCTGACAGCTTAGACAAAACTTATGAATTTAGAAAGGAATGCTTAAAGAAATTATACTTATTAATACTCATGTTAGCCGATATGAACATAATAAAGGAGCTTAACCCCTTCACGCCCAAATTTTTCCTTTGCTATAAAAAATTGTAAGCTGTCGACCCATAAAACTACGAAAAGTAACTGAATATATGGTACCAAATTAGTTAGTCGACAAGGATACTAAACAGGTCATATCTACAGAATATTGCTTATATTAACTAAAAATCTCCTAATGGTACACAAATTACAATGGAAATTACGTTCTGGGTCTCAAGGGGTTAACTCGATAAAAGGAGATACGAATAAATGTGTAAAAGACGCGAAAATAAACATGTAGTTATATAAGAAGAAGAATACCCCATAAATATGACGATTGAACGGATTGAAGCAGTGTTGAAAAAGGTAGATATAAAAAAGAAATAGGGAAAAACTGGTTCACAAATAGGGTGGTAAATGATTAGACTGTTCACAAATAGGGTGGTAAATGATTAGACTGTTCACAAATAGGGTGGTAAATGATTAGACTGTTCACAAATAGGGTGGTAAATGATTAGACTTCACAGATAGGGTGGTAAATGATTAGACTGTTCACAAATAGGGTGGTAAATGATTAGACTTCACAAATAGGGTGGTAAATGATTAGACTGTTCACAAATAGGGTGGTAAATGATTAGACTGTTCACAAATAGGGTGGTAAATGATTAGACTGTTCACAAATAGGGTGGTAAATGATTAGACTGTTCACATATAGGGTGGTAAATGATTAGACTGTTAGTGCGGAGCCAATTGTGAGTTTTAACAGGAGGCTGGATAATTTTATGGATGGGGATGAAAGATGGATGTAGGTAGTGTTAAGTAACAGGAACTACCACGTGTAGGTCTCGTGGCCTCTTGTAGCTTCCTTATTTTCTTATGTTCATTTAGGCCATACCAACCTCACACACTCCTATCTCATGTCACGCTCCTCCCCAACCCTCTGCACACCCTGTCAAGTTCCTCTCACTGTCCAACATGTCCTAATATCCTGCCGCCATCTTACTCCTGCCCGTTCCAGTTCCTTCCCTCATTTGTCCTCCCTTTCCCGACCTCCCTGTCTTGCGGACATTCTCCCGGAATCCCCCTCCTTCCTCCAACAAATCCACATCCTACATCTGATCTAACCATCCTGCTGTAACATTCCGTTCTTTCCCCTTCCCTTATCGTTTCACTACTATTCTTTAACCCCTCCCCTTTATATGCTTTGCCATATGACCTCTGATGTCTGGCACATTCACCCTTTTAGGCATTAAATCAATCAATCATCTTATGTAAGGCAGAAAAGACAGTATTCTCAGGCTAGGGGGTTTGATTGGGTGCATGTGAGGCGCCTCTAATACCCCTTAATCCCTGACACTTCGTCACGTGATCCTGCAGTGCTAAGGGCCGCCCACCTCATCACCATTGCCCATTAACGCGACGCTCTAAGGGTATTGAATCCTGGTGGTGAGGGTGGTGGAGATGGGGCCCTTTTTTTTCTTTTCTGATTTGTTTCTTTCTATTATTTTGTTTTGTCTGATATGGCGTGTGCAGATTTTCCTTTAGTGTTTGTCTGAGAGAGAGGAGAGAGAGAGGTGAGAGTGGAGGAGAGCAGAGCAGAAGAGAGAGTAGAGAGGAGAAAAGGACCAACCGACAGCCAGGGGCTATAGGGTCGAATGTGGTCCACCGTAGCCTTTCCTTTCCTTCCTTCCTCCGCCCTCCCCTCTCTTTCGGCGTCCGTTGCTGTGTTGGTGTGTGTTTGTGTCAGTTTCAGTCTCAAAGCTATCCTTATCTCCCTTTTAATATCTCTCTCTCTCTCTCTCTCTCTCTCTCTCTCTCTCTCTCTCTCTCTCTCTCTCTCTCTCTCTCTCCTCTCTCTCCTCCCTTCTCTCTCCTCTCTCTCTCTCTCTCCTATCCCCCCCACCTCCAGCGAGATCTAGCACGTGATCAAGACTATGATGATTAACAGACACACACACACATACTCTCTCTCTCTCTCTCTCTCTCCTCTCTCTCTCTCTCTCTCTCTCTCTCTCTCTCTCTCTCTCTCCCCTCTCTCTCTCTCTCTCTCTCTCTGTGTGTTATCTGTTTTCCATCCCTTCCCATCCTAAAGCTCACACCTGCAAGTGATGTAACAGGTCCGACTGACTACACTGTTACACTTTATGCCTTACTTCATTCCCTTGATTTATACTCTTTAGACAATTTTTCTCTATCTCTCTCTCGCAATTGGTCTTGTTTTTTTTAGTGTGTGTGTGTGTGTGTTACTAAGTGTATTTGTTATTGTGGTGGTTATTTAAAGTGGTGATGATAGCATAGTGGTGGTGGGAAGCAGTGTTGATAGTGGTGAGGAGGATGGTGTAGTGGTGGTAGGAATCAGAGTGGATAGTGGTGATGATGATGATGGTTGTGGTGATGATGATGATGGTTGTGGTGAGGATGATGATGGTAGTGGTGATGGTGGTGTTGCTAAGTGGTGAAGGTTGTAATATGTGCTCATGGCGGCGGTGGTGTAGTGGTGGTAGGAAGCAGAGTGGATAGTGGTGATGGTGGTGTTGCTAAGTGGTGAAGATTGTATTATTGTGCTCATGGTGGTGGTGGTGGTGGTACGTATGAACTCTCTACACGCCCCCAGCACTCAGTTTACAGCCTCGTGTAGTTGATGCGGGACGTCAACAACCACTTAATGAATGATGGAAGAAACTTGTAGACTCCACCTCATACTGTCGGATAGGTGGAGAATGCCTGGGTGGATGGATAAATGCCTGGATGGATGGATTCCTGGATGGGTGGTTGGATGCACCTCATACTGCCGGATAGGTGGAGAATGCCTGGGTGGATGGATAAATGCCTGGATGGGTGGATGGATGGGAGGATGGATGGTTGGATGAATGTCTGGATGGGTGGGTGGATGAATGCCTGAATGGGTGGGTGGATGGATGGATAGATGGGTGGGTGGATGCCTGGATGGGTGGTTGGATGAATGTCTGGATGAATGCCTGAATGGGTGGGTGGATGGATGGATAGATGGGTGGGTGGATGGATGGACAGATGGGTGGATAGATGAATGCCTAAATAGATGGGTGGATGGGGCGAGTCAGGAAGAAGTTTCGAGGCATCACATTTTCTATATTTATTGACTCATAATTAATCTATTGAGACAATTTTCCCTGATCAAATAATCATCACCATTTTGCTATGTATATTTTGGGGCAGTTTCCTTACATTCCTATCACTTTTGTAGCCACTGTATCGATGTAGATGTATGCAAAGAGTGCTATGATTAATGATAGATATTTTTCAAAGTTTCCGTCCAGAAATAAAGAATTCTAAGAAAATAAATAAAAATAACACATTCGTCTTGCTTTACGAGGTGACATAATAATTTTCCTGCTTTGAAAGTGTTCTTGGAAGGCAGGAAATACAGAGGAGCTATAAGAAAAAATAAGTAAAAGTAACATCCTCCTTGCTTTACGAGGTGACAATACTTTCCCTGCTTTGAAAGTGTTCTTGGAGGGGAGGAATTACAGAGGAGCTACAGGGAATACAGAGGAGCTACAGGGGAATACAGAGGAGCTACAGGGAATACAGGGATAGCAGGGGAGCTACAGGGATAGCAGGGGAATACATGAAATACAGGGATAGCAGGGGAATACATGAAATACAGGGATACCAGGGGAGCTACAGGGATAACAGGGGAATACAGGGATAGCAGGGAATACAGGGATAGCAGGGACATACAGGGATAGCAGGGACATACAGGGATAGCAGGGACATACAGGGATAGCAGGGACATACAGGGATAGCAGGGACATACAGGGATAGCAGGTAATACAGGGATAGCAGGGACATACAGGGATAGCAGGGACATACAGGGATAGCAGGGACATACAGGGATAGCAGGTAATACAGGGATAGCAGGGGAATACAGGCAGTAGGACCGTGTTAGAGTATCAGCCAGCCAGCGTGAAGGGGCGTGGGCGTGACCAAGGAGTATACAAGACCGTGATGCATAGAGTAACCCAAGCAGTGTCATTCATGGGCCTGACTCAACATTCCTTTTGTTTATCCTTGTGTAACTTGAGGTGCTGGTATGTTATCCTTCCCAACGAGCTGACGTGTGTGTATGTGTGTGTGTGTGTGTGTGTGTGTGTGTGTGTGTGTGTGTGTGTGTGTGTGTGTGTGTGTGTGTGGTGCGCTCCCTCGTAACTTTTGAAAATTTTTAGGAAGTTTAGAATCTGGCGAAATGAGTGGCTCGCCTGGCTTGCTGGCTTTCGCTGTTATTATTGCATCTGTTCTTGTTCTTTCTAGCTTTTTTCTTTCATCTTCTTGCCTCGACACTGCTTCTTCTTCTTCTTCTTCTTCTAGTTATTTTCATCAATGTTGCTTGTTCTTCATGTTCTTATTCGTCTTCAATTAAGTGTGATACCTTGTTTAGTTAATGATAGATGTACATTTGTTACTCATCATTTACAAAAGAGGTACAGTATGTCGAACGTAAAACGATACTTGAATCAATGAATAGGTAAGTGAGTGAGTCTGTGAGTGAGTCCGTGAGGGAGGGAGTTTGTGAGTGAGTGAGTCCGTGAGGGAGTGAGTTTGTGAGTGAGTTTGTGAAGGAGTGAGTGAGTTTGTGAATAAGTTAGTCTGTGAGTTTGTGAAGGAGTGAATAATTAGTCTGAGGGAGTGAGTGAATGAGTCCGTGAGTGAGTGAGTCCGTGGGGGAGTGGGGGAGTCCGTGAGGGAATGAGTGAGTTTGTGAGGAGATAGTTTGTGAGTTCGTAAGGGAGTGAATGAGTGAGTTTGTGAGGGAGTGAGTGAGTGAGTGAGTCTGTGAGGGAGTGAGTGAGTGAGTTTGTGAGGGAGTGAGTCCGTGAGGGAGGGAATCTGTGAGGGAGTGAGTCCTTGAGGGAGGGAGTGAATGAGTCCGTGAGGGAGGAAGTGAGTTTGTGAAGGAGTGAATGAGAGAGTTTGAGGGAGGGAGGGAGTTTGTGAATGAGTCCGTGAGTTTGTGAGAGTAAATGAGTGAGGATGTGAGTGAATGAGTCCGTGAGTGAGTGAATGAGTGAGTGTGTAGGTTGAGGCGAGCCAGTGCATCTCTCCATCATCAAAGGTATTACGTGAGATTGAGGCCGCGTTAAGGGATTTCATGTAAAGAGGAGAGCATCGACGGGAGTGATGAGTTACCCCGTCACCTCACACACACACACACACACACACACACACACACACCCACACACACCCACACACACACACACACACACACACACACACACACACACACACACACACACACACACACACACACACACACACACACAGATAGATAGATAGATAGATGTTTTATTGACCACAGTATTTACAAGGGAACTCGATAAAAATACCAACGAACTCAATAAAACTCTATAACACACTTACACACACACACACAGGAGGAAGGTAGGCTAAGGAGGAGGAAGGCGACTATAGGCTGATGGGAATACAGGGGAGCTACAGGGAATACAGGGATAGCAGGGGAATACATGAAATACAGGGATAGCAGGGGAATACGTGAAATACAGGGATAGCAGGGGAATACATGAAATACAGGGATAGCAGGGGAATACATGAAATACAGGGATAGCAGGGGAATACATGAAATACAGGGATAGCAGGGGAATACAGAGGAGCTACAGGGATAGCAGGGGAATACATGAAATACAGGGATAGCAGGGGAATACATGAAATACAGGGATAGCAGGGGAATACATGAAATACAGGGATAGCAGGGGAATACATGAAATACAGGGATAGCAGGGGAATACATGAAATACAGGGATAGCAGGGGAATACAAAGGAGCTACAGGGAATACAGGGATAGTGCAGGTAAGTACTAGGGGAATGAAAGGCAGGGTAGGGTACGTGAGGGTAGTGTCAGGGGCTTGAAGGTCTAAGGGTTGCGTGTAGGAGGCCCTGACAGTGAGGGGGCCAGGGTCAGGCGCCCTCATGGCCTTGCCAAGGGTAATGTTGCATCACCAGGCATGTGGAGTAACAGGGGGAGTCACTGGCTGCCCTAATATGCCCAATACTCCACATGCCCCGCGCTACCCTAGTATTCGCGCCTTATTAGGTAACTGGTGTAACACAACGGCCCCGCCCCTCGACGTCACCACCGTGGACTTGGCAGCAGGGCGTGACTTCCTACCCCTCAGCCAATCACAGTGCGGGGATACATGACGTCACTCGTACTTAGCCAATGGTCTGTGTTGCGGGTTGATGATGTTGCTGATGTCATCGTATTCCGCCAGTTAAAGGGACGTGTGTGGGTGACGTCATCTGGTGTCTTGTGATAGCATGCACGTATCGCCACAGGGGTTGGGACATGATGTTAGCCTTTATACTTGTCCGTTTTTATGTTGATGTGTGTTGATGTATGCATGCATGGGGAAGTGTTTGTGTCGGATTGTGGGAAAGGTTGAGTAAGTAGGTGGTGGTGGTGTGTGTGGTGTGTGTGTGTGTGTGTGTGTCCGGCGGCGGCGGGTGAAGGCACTAGTCAGGGGGCCAGGCGTGTTGGGTGCCTGGCCCTGTCACTACCCGCGGCACCACCACCACCACCACCACCCTCCTCCTCCTCCTCCTCCTCCTCCCCTCCTCCTCCTCCTCCTCCTCCTCCTCCTCCTCCTCCTCCTCCTCCCCCCCGAGAGAAGAGTGCCGTCCTGTCAGAGGAGGCCGTGGGCAGTGTATAGGATGCAGTTGTACACCTTCACACCACACACCACACACACACACACACACACACACACAACAACACACCACACACACACACACACCCATCACACACACACACCACACACACACACACACCACAACACACACACACACAAAAACCACACACACACACACACACATACAACACACACACAACCACACACACACACACACACACACACACACACACACACACACACACACACACACACACACACACACACACACACACACACACCCCGGGACCGTCGACACTATCTGTATTTGGTGTGCCTGTAACCCCTTCCTCCCTCTACCCCCCTTATCCCTATTCCCCCTCCCTATCTTCCCCTACCTCCTTCCCTCCGCCCCTTTCCCCCCTTCCCCCCCCCCCCCTTCCTCCACACCTCCGGCCTCATTAACAGTACGTCCCTTCCTCTCCCTCTTTCATTAATGGACATTTAATTCATTATTCACACTTCACTATTCATCGGGTGTAGCCGTGTAGGTATGTATGTACGTGTGTGTGTGCGTTTGATCTCTCATGTAGGTTTTGCTCACCCACATGTACGCTCTTATGTGTACGGATTTGGTCATGAATGTGTGTGTGTGTTTTTGTTTGTGTGTATGTGTTGTGTGTGTGTGTGTGTGTGTGTGTGTGTGTGTGTGTGTGTGTGTGTGTGTGTGTGTGTGTGTGTGTGTGTGTGGATAGAAAGAGGCGGGAGGACCTTCCTTTGATGTGTGTGAGTTCGTATTCCCTTGCTATCGTATGTGTGTGTGTGTAACTTTAGATTTATGATGTATGTAGGTGTGTGTGTGTGTGTGTGTGTGTGTGTGTAACTTTAGATTTTAGAGTATGTAGGTGTGGTGGGTGTTTTGTTTTGTTGTTTTACTTTAGATTTATGACTTTATGTAGGGTGTGTGTGTGTTTGTGGTGGTGGTGTAACTTAGATTATGATGTCAGTAGTGGTGGTGTGTGTGTGTGGGCGCGCGATTTCTACAAGGCGTTGACGGTCAGAATGCGGGCAGGTTTCTTTTTTTTTTTCTTTTATAGTTATATACTTTATAGTGTAGGCGATAGTGGACTTCTGTATATGGTGGCGGTGGTGGTGATAGTGAGAGTGGTCATAGTGGTGGTGCTTGGTGTGTCCACTACTAAATATGTAGTGACATGTAGTAGTGGTTAGTGGTAGTGGTGGTGGTGGTGGTAGTCGTAGTAGTAGTATTGGTGGTGGTAGTAGTGGTAGTAAAAGTAGTAGTATTTGTTGTAGTTGTAGTAGTGGTAGCAGTAGTAGTAGTGTAGTAGTAGTAGTAGGTAGTAGTAGTAGTAGTAGTAGTAGTAGTATAGTAGTAGTAGTATTGGTGGTGGTAGTAGTGGTAGTAAAAGTAGTAGTATTTGTTGTAGTTGTAGTAGTGGTAGTAGTAGTAGTAGTAGTGGTAATGGTAGTAGTAGTAGTAGTAGTAGTATTGGTGGTGGTAGTAGTGGTGGGTGAGTTTATGAATTTTGAAGGACAGTAATTAGATTAAGGTTTAAGGGAGAAACAGTAGTGGTTTTGCATAGTGAAATTGAGGTTCGAGTTTCAAGTTTAGGGGCGTTTTTTGGCGGGCATTTGCTGAGAGTGGCAGGGAGTTAAGTGGAACGAAAGGTGGAGGAATAAAGAAGGAATGAAAGGAATAAGGAGGAATAGGAGACATGGAAGACAGGTGAAAAGAATGAAGTTAGGACCAGGGAGAATAAATTAATGACATGAGGGGAGAAAAAAAAAAAAATCGCACTTTTCTTTTTTGTAGTCTTCGAGCAAGTATGGAAGACAAGAAAAAAATAAAGGACTTAATGGTGGATAAAAAAGAAATGAGGAAAATATTATTGAAGTAAGTCATCCGTTGTGGGAAATGAATCACTATGGATTGAAGGGGAAAAAACGAAGGAAAAGTTAATTAGTTACGAAAGGGATGAAAAAAGTTAATATGAGTAAAATATTAATAGTTTGTTTCTGGGAAGTCAATCGTCCCAGAGAGAGAGAGAGAGAGAGAGAGAGAGAGAGAGAAAAAAAAATGAATCACTGGAATTAAGATAAAAAAACAAAGGAAAAAGCAATTGTTTACGAAAGGGATAAAAAAAAGAAGTGATTGAGGTAAAATATTAATAGTTTGTTTCTGGGAAGTCAATCGTCCCAGAGAGAGAGAGAGAGAGAGAGAGAGAAAAAAAAAATGAATCACTGGAATTAAGATAAAAAAACAAAGGAAAAAGCAATTGTTTACGAAAGGGATAAAAAAAAAGTTAATATGAGGTAAAATATTAATGGTTTGTTTCTGGGAAGTCAATCGTCCCAGAGAGAGAGAGAGAGAGAGAGAGAAGAGAGAGAGAGAGAGAGAGAGTAAAAGTATAATCAGAGTAAACGTAAATACATGTAGAAGGTCAACCAAAATACATATGAATAAAGATACAGTGTCTGAAGGTGACGGTCCAGGAGGGGGGCAAAAATCGAGGAGAGACGGATGAAGTTCCAATAATGAGATAGAGCAGCTGGGTATCGGATTGCGTCGTGTCCAAAATAATTAGGTAGTAGATGCATTTTTCTATAATGTTAATATGTGACTTTTCGGACAGTCAAAGAATTTATGGCTACGTAAGATGTCTTTTTTCTTTTATATTTAATCATTTTTACTTTTTTCGGACACTACAGTAAGTTATGGCTACGGAAGATGTTTTTTTAATTTTTTAGTTAATCATTTTACTTTTTTCGGACACAGCAAAGAATTTATGGCTATGGAAGATGCCTTTATTTTTATCCTTTACTTTTTTTCGTACACTGCAAGGAATTTCTGGCTATGGAAGATATGTGACCGGGCTGGGGTAATAAAAAGAAACGTTAACCCTCTCTGTCTTTTTTCTCTCTATCCAACCAGAACGGGAATGCAAGTTTCTTTATTCACCCTGAACTCTTGACTCGGTGCAAACAGTGGCGTAAACATTTTATTTGCGTTAGTACTTAAGTTAATTTCCTCATGTATGTATGTATGTTATGTTTTTTTTGTTTTTTTGCTGTATGCCTTGGGTGAATTTTTATTATTATTATTATTATTATTATTGGCACAGTAAGGCTTGGAGGCATAGGGGGTAAAGGGGTGTGTATCAGTGCATTTTTTTACATTATAACTGGGCGACCAAAATGTCTCCTAGTGATGAAAAACTATCGCCCAGTAAGAACAATTTTAAGCTACTGGGCGACAAGGTATTTATTCATAAAATCCTTCCTGGATACAATGGTTCATCATATATGTGTGTGTTAGATCCAGAAGTGCATTCATATTACTGCATAAGTTATGATCTTTATTTATACATAACATACAAAAGGGTGAAGGTGATGTATCCAAAAAGCTATATTTCAACAGATATGCCTACTACCTTTCTGGATATCCAAAGAATGTCGCCCAGTAAGATTTGCTTAAAAAATGCACTGATGTGTATATATAGGAATACATAGAAGAACAGATACCAGGAGACCTTGGTACTTGGACAGGAGGTATGTTTTGGGATAAAATCTAAGTCTTGTGTTTTACTAGATAGTGAAAATATTTGGAGGGATATTATATGTAGGTTTTGAAAT
>JACEEZ010012120.1:327500-337500 GCA_016584305.1 Chionoecetes opilio | reverse complement strand
AAAGCAAATAAAAAAATAATATATACAGTACTGGGCAATAAAGCAGACTGTCTTATTTTTTGTCTCATGCTTTCACTATACGCTGATTTTTTTTTACGAGGTGAAGAAATCCTGCCCCCTTGCTGCTTACTGACTGATTTTGATGCCAGGAGAAGGGAATACTACGGGTCTTCTAAATGTCAGCTGTATTTTATCATAGTTAATCATATTATCAGGTAAACATAGGCATGACTTTTAAGCATGAGACCTTAACCTCGTGAGACCCAGAACGTAATTTCCATTGTAATTTGGGTACCATTAGACGATCTTTTATATTATTAGACGATCTTTATAAGCCATAGTTACAGATATGACCTGTTTAGTCTCCTTGTACACCAATAATGTAATAAGTTATCGTAATTTTCTGGCTAACAGCAGACGATTTTGTATAGCAAGGTAAGATAAGATTTTCATCCTATCTAGACACTTTGCACGTACCAACTACAAGGTTATTGACTATACATAGCGCCGCCACGTCAGCACGAACTAGGCGGACTCGAACCGCTGACCGAATGCACAGGGACGCTGCACATTGCGAACTCACGTCTCTACCAACCTTGCCACCCTGACGGGCTTGTATAGCAAAGGAGAATCTGGGCGTGAAGGGGTTAAGATAGAATGGAATTTTCGCCTCATTAAAAAAAATAGACTATAGGTTAATTAATTAGCATAAATAATCCAGTGACAGATGCGCGGATGGCTACCTTTTCACAGGAGGATTGACGAAAGGCTACACACACACACCACCAGCACACACACACACACACACACACACACACACACACACACACACACACAACACACACACACACACACACACACACACACACACACACACACACACACACACACACACACACACACAAGCCTATTTATTTAAGCGATGTAGCTAATGGTGAAACGCGTACTGAAGAAAAAAACACCATTGAAAGTTACTAATGGTGGAAAGATTATTTGTGGTGGTGGTGTTGGTGGTACTAGAAAAGTGAAAGTAGAATGTGCATGTTAGGAGTTAGAAAGCTGAGTACCGGTGTTGAGTGCGTGCTTGCATGAGAGAGAGAGAGAAGAGAGAGAGGAGAGAGGAGAGAGAGAAGAGAGAGAGAGAGAGAGAGAGAGAGAGGAGAGTACTTTGGTTTGAGTATGCAGCACTCGTTCAATGTTGCATGTAATGATACTCAGTGTACTTTCTCTCTCTCTCTCTCTCTCTCTCTCTCTCTCTCTCTCTCTCTCTCTCTCTCTCTCCTCTCTCTCTTCCTCTCTCTCGTCTCTCTCTCTCTCTCTCTCTCTCTTTTTTTTTTCTCTCTCTCTCTCTCTCTCTCTCTCCTCTCTCTCTCTCTCTCTCTCTCTCTCTCTCTCTCTCTCTCTCTCTCTTCTCTCTCTCTCTCTCTCTCTCTCTCTCTCTCATTGTCTCATATTTCAAATGGTATTAAAAGCTTCAGTATTGTAACGAGATCAAGCTGAACGAAAAATGAAATAAAGATTAAGTTGAGAGAGAGAGAGGAGAGAGAGAGAGAGAGAAGAGAGAGAGAGAGAAGAAGAGAGAGAGAGAGAGAGAGAGTGAAAGTCAGATAATTTCACAAGAGATTGGAATAGGAAAGGGATTTGAAAGGGAAGGAGGGAGACGGCCTACCCACATGATGTAGAGAGAGAGAGAGAGAGAGAGAGAGAGAGAGAGAGAGAGAGAGAGAGAGAGAGAGAGAGAGAGAGAGAGAGAGAGAAGAGAGAGAGAGAGGGAGGAAGAGAGAGAAAGGGTATTAGGTGGTCACGAAATTACAAGAGGTTGAATGTGGGAAGAGGAGGAGGAGGAGGAGGAAGAGAAGGAGGAGGAGGATTACATAGGATTACATAATAACAGACACCAGGAGACCTATTGATCCATGACGAGGGTATCTGCTGAACTACATACTACTAACTATCAACTACTTGTAAGAAAACAGTTGGAAAATGATACCATGTCCTTAAAGAAGATAGGAACATGGAAGTTTCATAGTGCAGAAAAGAGCACAGGACGACTACGACTAACTATGATAGGGGACAGATAGACGGAGATGGAGGAGAGGAGGAGGAGAAGAGAGGAGGAGGAGAAGAAGAAGAAGAAGAAGAAGAAGAAGAAGAAGAAGAAGAAGAAGAAGAAGAAGAAGAAGAAGAAGAAGAGGGTCACGGAAAACTTTCACCTCCGTCACAGGTCACTTGACATACACACAATCTAATGACCTTGTGTGTGTGTGTGTGTGTATATATGTATGTGTGTGTGTGTGTGTGTGTGTGTGTGTGTATGATAGCTTGCATTGAGTTTGACAGAGATGGTGTACATAATTTAATGTGAGTGAGTGTTAAGAGAGAGAGAGAGAGGAGAGAGAGAGAGAGAGAGGAAAGGGGAGAGAGAGAGAGAGAGAGAGGAAATAAGGGGAATGTTTGGCAGTGTTGGAATGACTGAGAGGGAAGGGAGGAAGGAGGGGAGGGCAAGGTTAATGGAATACTTTCAAAGAGACAATGATGGTGGTAATGATGGTAAATATGTCATTCATTCCTTTCATTGCTTATTGTGTACGTGTGTGTGTGTGTGTGTGCGTGTGTGTGTGTGTGTGTGTGTGTGTGTGTCGGTCCGTGAACGTTTAATTACTCTTGGGTTGGTGCGGTGGTGGAGGAGAAGGTGATTACGGAGGAAATGGAAGGAAAGGAAGGTGGAAAGTGAAAGCGTGAGTCACAGCAGAGAGAGAGAGAGAGAGAGAGAGAGAGAGAGAGAGAGAGAGAGAGAGAGAGAGAGAGAGAGAAAAGAAAACTAAACTAGTCCTCATGCTTGTCATATCGCGACACATCCAATTACATGTCTTTACAATCCTCCTCCTCCTCCTCCTCCTCCTCCTCCTCCTCCTCCTCCTCCTCCTCCTCCTCCTCCTCCTCCTCCTCCTCCTCCTCCTCCTCCTCCTCCTCCTCACAGATCTCCGTAAAAATAATTTCAATGTTAGAGTTGTTGATCGATGGAACAAATTACCAGCAAATGCTATCGAAGCCAGCACAAAAACTTCATTTAAAAACAGACTAGACACGTACTGTAAAGTAAATGGGTTTTGATATTGCCCTGTGAATTTATATTATATCGTCCCCCGGCTCGATTAGTGGTAGTGGTAGTTGTAGTTAGCATACTTCATATCCTATCATTCTTCACCACGAAATTTCCATGTTCCTATCTTCTTTAGGTGGCATGGTATCCTTTTTCAACTGTCTTCTTACTTGTAGTTGATAGTTAGTAGTGTGTAGTTCAGCTGATACCCTCGTTATATACCAATAGGTCTCCTGGTATCTGTTCTTCCTATGTATTCTTCTTCTTCCTTTTCCTCCTCCTTCTCTTCCTTTTCCTCCTCCTCCTTCTCTTCCTTTTCCTCCTCCTCCTCCTCCTCCGTCAACGCCTTCTGCAGTATATCCAAAGCATGACGACAGTACAGTATATAGTGGTGGTAGTGGTGGTGGTGGTGGTAGTGATGGTGGTGGTGGTGGTAGTGATGGTGGTGGTAGTGATGGTGGTGGTGGCGATGGTGATGATGATTGTGGTGGTGGTGATGATGATGATGATGGTGATGGTAGTGATAGAGAAAGAACGAGAAAAATAAAAGGACATTAAAAAACCACGAAAATAAGCGAATAAAGGCAAATTACGTGAGAGAGAGAGAGAGAGAGAGAGAGAGAGAGAGAGAGAGAGAGAGAGAGAGAGAGAGAGAGAGAGAGAGAGCAAAGTTGTGGTGGCGTGGGTAGGGGGTCGTCACATGTGGCTGGCCTTACCTGGCTGTGTTTTGCTGAGTCGCTAAATTACAGGTATACTTCAGGGGAGGGACCGCCTAAAGTACTTACCTGGAGCAACCTTGGGGAGGGAAGTATAGTCGCCGCACGTTAAGTTGGCGAAAATGGGGCCCCTTCACTCCCCCCTTCCGAACGCACGGGATTGGCTGAGGTGTTGGGTGTTGGGTGAGAATGCCTACCCCAATTTGTTGTTCTGCCCTAAAGCCCCAACACCCAACACCAGTCAATCCCATGCGTTCAGAAGAGGGAGTGAGGGTGCCCAATTTTCGCCAACTTAACCTGCAGCGACTATAGTTACCTGGGTGTGTACAGGTGTGTCTTGGTGGGAATACTGGGTTACTGGGAATGGGAATTATGTTTACTGGGAGAGAGAAGGACATGAAAAAACAGATTTTTTTTTTTTTTATAAATTCCTTTTTGTGTTTTGTTTTACGTTAGAGCCTATAGCGCCTGTCTGCTTTAATCTTCCTTCCTTAGGCTTAGCTAATATACACGGCCTATCCTTTTCCTAAATATTTGAGAAGGGAATGGTGAGGACATAGCGATCCTGAGGGAAGTAAAGGAGTGAGGATAGAAGTGTTTGTGGGAGTGAAGGGATGGAATAGAAGTGTTTGTGGGAGTGAAGGGAGGGAATAGAAGTG
The DNA here is from genome assembly GCA_016584305.1 of Chionoecetes opilio. Taxonomy (NCBI): domain Eukaryota; kingdom Metazoa; phylum Arthropoda; class Malacostraca; order Decapoda; family Majidae; genus Chionoecetes; species Chionoecetes opilio. The sequence continues at coordinate 333,022 of JACEEZ010012120.1, read as the reverse complement.
TTTGTGGGAGTGAAGGGAGGGAATAGAAGTGTTTGTGGGAGTGAAGGGATGGAATAGAAGTTTTGTGGAGTGAAGGGAGGAAAAGAAAATGTTTGTGGGAGTGAAGGGAGGGAATAGAAGTGTTTGTGGGAGTGAAGGGAGGGAATAGAAGTGTTTGTGGGAGTGAAGGGATGGAATAGAAGTGTTTGTGGGAGTGAAGGGATGGAATAGAAGTGTTTGTGGGAGTGAAGGGAGGGAATAGAAGTGTTTTGTAGGAGTGAAGGGAGGAATATAAGTGTTTTTTGGAGTGAAAGGGATGGATAGAAGTGTTTGTGGGAGTGAAGGGAGGGAATAGAATGTTTGTGGGAGTGAAGGGATTGGAATAGAAAGTGTTTGTGGGAGTGAAGGGGGAATAGAAGTGTTTTGGGAGTGAAGGGATGGAATAGAAGTTTTGTGGGAGGGAATAGAAGTGTTTGTGGGAGTGAAGGATGGAATATAAGTGTCTGTGGGAGTGGGAAGGGATGGAAAAGAAGTGTTTGTGGGAGTGAAGGGAGGGAATAGAAATGTTTTGTAGAGTGAAGGGATGGAATAGAAGTGTTTTGTGGAGTGAAGGGAGGGAAAGAAGTGTTTTGTGGGAGTGAAGGGAGGGAATAGAAGTGTTTTGTGGGAGTGAAGGGAGGGAATAGAAGTGTTTGTGGGAGTGAAGGGGGGGGGAATAAGGGGTTTTTGTGGAGGGAAGGGATGGAATAGAAGTGTTTTGGGAGTGAAAGGGATGGAATAGAAGTGTTTGTGGGAGTGAAGGGATGGAATAGAAGTGTTTGTGGGAGTGAAGGGATGGAATAGAAGTGTTTGTGGGAGTGAAGGGATGGAATAGAAGTGTTTGTGGGAGTGAAGGGAGGGAATAGAAGTGTTTGTGGGAGTGAAGGGATGGGAATATAATGTTTGTGGGAGTGAGGGATGGAATAGAAGTGTTTGTGGGAGTGAAGGGAGGAATAGGGAGTGTTTGTGGGGTGAAGGGAGGGAATATAAGTGTTTTTTGGGAGTGAAGGGGTGGAATAGAAGCGTTTGTGGGAGTGAAGGGAGGAATAGAAGTGTTTGTGGGAGTGAAGGGAGGGAATAGAGTGTTTGTGGGAGTGAAGGGATGAATAGAAGGGGTTTGTGGGAGTGAAGGGATGGAATAGAAGTGTTTGTGGAGTGAGGGATGGAATAGAAGTGTTTGTGGGAGTGAAGGGAGGGAATAGAAAATGTTTGTGGGAGTGAAGGGGGGGAATAGAAGTGTTTGTTGGGAGTGAAGGGTGGAAAAGAATGTTTGTGGGGGTGAAGGGATGGAATAGAAGTGTTTGTGGGAGTGAAGGGATGGAATAGAAGTGTTTGTGGGAGTGAAGGGAGGGAATAGAAGTGTTTGTGGGAGTGAAGGGAGGGAATAGAAGTGTTTGTGGGAGTGAAGGGATGGAATAGAAGTGTTTGTGGGAGTGAAGGGAGGGAATGAAGTGTTTTTGGGGGGAGTGAAGGAGGGAATAGAAGTGTTTGTGGGGAGGGAGGGATGGAATAGAAGTGTTTGTGGGAGTGGAAGGGAGGGAATAGAAGTGTTTGTGGGAGTGAAGGGATGGAATAGAAATGTTTGTGGGAGTGGGAGGAAAGGGGAAAAGAGTGTTTTGTGGGAGTGAAGGGAGGGAATAGAAGTGTTTGTGGGAGTGAAGGGATGGAATAGAAGTGTTTGTGGGAGTGAAGGGAGGGAATAGAAGTGTTTGTGGGAGTGAAGGGAGGGAATATAAGTGTTTGTGGGAGTGAAGGGAGGGAATAGAAGTGTTTGTGGGAGTGAAGGGATGCAATAGAAGTGTTTGTGGGAGTGAAGGGATGGAATAGAAGTGTTTGTGGGAGTGAAGGGATGGAATAGAAGTGTTTGTGGGAGTGAAGGGAGGGAATAGGAGAAATAAATGTTTAGGTGTGTAGAAACATGTGTTGAGGCTATCGTAAATTGTGAGTTGTGGTGGTGGTGGTGAGTCTATTGTATATATGTTGAGGCTATCGTAAATTGTGGGGTTGGTGGTGAGATTTTTGTATATGTGTTGAGGCTATCGTAAATTATGGGTTGTGGTGGTGGTGGTGAGTCTATTGTATATATGTTGAGACTATCGTAAATTGTGGGTTGTGGTGGTGGTGGTAAGTCTTGTATATGTGTTGAGTCTATCGTAAATTATGGTGGTGATGGTAAGTCTGTTGTATATATATATGTTGACTCGTTGAGGCTATCGTAAATTATGGTGGTGATGGTAAATCTGTTGTATATATGTTGAGGCTATCGTAAATTGTGGTGGTGATGGTAAGTCTGTTGTATATGTGTTGAGGCTATCGTAAATTGTGGGTTGTGTTGGTGGTAAGATAGGTTTATGTAGAAGCGTGAGTCACAGTAGCCACCTACACTACTATTTCCTACCTCCTCTTCCTCCTTTATCTTCCTATCTTCCTATCTTCCTCCTTCTTCACTTCTCTTTTTCTTGTTCTTTCTTTATATCTTTCTTTCTTTCTTCATATTGTTCTCTTGTCTTGTTCGTTCTTTCGTAGGTCCAAGTAAGCCACTGACCCGTTTTCCCCTCTTTCTCTCCCTTCTCTCCTCTCCCTCTCTTTCTCTCCTCTCTTCTCCTCCCTCCTTTTCCCCTCTCTCCCTCCTCTCTCTCTCTCCTCCCCCTCCCTTTTTCCCCCTTTTTCCTCCTCCCCCCCCTTTTTCCTTTTCTCCCCCTCTCTCTCTCCCCTCCCCCTTTTTCCTCTCCCCCCCTCTCCTCCTTTCTCCTCTCTTCCCTTTTCTCTTCTCTCTCTCTCCCTCTCTCTCCCTCTCCCTCCCCTCTCCCTCCTCTCTCCCCCCCCCTCTCCCCTTTTTTCTCCCCTCTTTTTCCCCTCTCCTCCTCTCTCTCCTCTCTTCTCCTCCTCCTCTCTCTCCCTCCTTCTCCTCTCTCTCTCTCTCCTTCTCTCCCCTCCTCTCTTCTCCCTCTCCTCTCTCTCTCCCTCTCCTTCCTCTCTTCTCCTCTTTTCTCTCCCCCCTCTCTCTCCTTTTCTCTTTTCTCCCCCTCCCCTTTCCCCCCCCTCCTCCTTGGGGTTTTTTTTTTCTTTAAAACTTTTTTTTTTTCAAGTTTTTCTTCACTTTTCCTCCCTTCCCTTCCTTTCCCCCCATTCGCTTTTTTTTTTCCTTTTCCTCCATCCTTCTCTCCCCCCCCACCCCACCCCCCACCACCCCTCCCCCCCCTCCCCCCCTCCTCCTCCTCCTCCTCCCCCTCTCCTCCTCCCCCTCCTCCCCTCCCCTTGCGGCTTTCCTTCTTTTTCATGGGGGGGAAAAATTTTTTTTTCAAAAGGGGGGGGGGGAAAAAAAAAAAAAAAGGGGGGGTTCTTCTCTTCTCTTTCCCCCCGGGGTTTTCTTCCCCCCCCCCCTTCCCCCTCTCTTCCCTCCCTCCTTTTTCCCTCTCTCCCCCCAAAAATCCGGGGGTGAAAAAACTTTTAATTTTCGGGGGGGGGAAAAAAAAAAAAGGGGGGGGGGGTAAAAAACTTGGAAAAACCCCCATTATTTTGGGGGGGGGGGGCTCCTTCTTTCAATTTTTTTTTCAAAATTTTTTTTTTTTTTTTTTTTTTTTTTTTTTTTTTTTTTTTTTTTTTTTTATTTTGGGGGGGTTATTTTCTTTTTTAATTTTTTTTCTGGGAAAAAAAAAAAAAAGGGGGGGGGGGGGGGGGGGGGCTTTTTCCTTTTTGTTTTCTTTCCTTGGGTTAAACCTAAATTTTATGTTTTTTTTGGTTTTTAAGCCCTTCATCTTCTCTTCCTCGGTCATTCTCTCTTCTCTCTCTCTCTCGTCTCTCTCTCTCTCCTCTTCTCTCTCTCTCTCTCTCTCTCTCTCTCTCTCAAGGAAGAAGAATGACCGAGTGAAGATGAAAATACTTGAGGAAATTGGAATAGTGAGATGAGAGAGAGAGAGAGAGGAAGAGAGAGAGAGAGAGAGAGAGAGAGAGAGAGAGAGAGAGTAAAGAGGAAGCAGTAAGAAAAATGGAAGAGAGACGGCAGGTGAGGTAAGAGGAGAGGGAGGGAGGAGAGAAGGAAGGAGAGAAAAATGCAGGTTGGAGGTTAGAGAGGGGTGGGGAGGGGGGAGGAGGAGGAGGGAACGAAATCGTTGGGGGAAAAACTTTGGCAAGGTTGGTGTGGTGGATGGTGTGTGCAGGAGAAGGTGGTGGTGGTGGTGGTGATGATGATGATGATGGTGGTGGTGGTGGTGGTGGTAGTGATGGTGGGGGTGGTGATGGTGATGGTGATGGTGGTGATGATGGTGGTGGTGGTGGTGGTGGTGGTGGTAGTGATGATGGTGGGGGTGGTGATGGTGGTGGTGGCGATGGTGATGATGATGGTGATGATGATGGTGATGGTGGTGATAGAGAAAGAACGAGAAAAATAAGAGAAGAAAAAAAGAAGAGAGAGAGAGAGAGAGAGAGAGAGAGAGAGAGAGAGAGAGAGAGAAAGCAAAGTTGTCTTGTTATGTTATTCTTGAGTCCATTGAAGCGTTAACAAGGGCAGTAAAGTTTTATGTTTGTTTGTGTTTGTGTGTTTGTGTTTTGACGTAAAGGTAAAGAGGCGAAAGCACAAGTATATTTTTTTCTTTTATTTTCTTTGCCTCACCTTTATCCATTCCTTCTTATCTCCCATTTGCATTCCTAGTTACTCCCATTTGCATTCCTAGTTACTCCCATTTGCATTCCTAGTTACTCCCATTTGTATTCCTAGTTACTCCCATTTGCATTCCTAGTTACTCCCATTTGTATTCCTAGTTACTCCCAATTTGCATTCCTAGTTACTCCCAATTTGCATTCCTAGTTACTCCCATTTGCATTCCTAGTTACTCCCATTATCATTCCTAGTTACTCCCATTTGCATTCCTAGTTACTCCTATTTTCATTCCTAGTTACTCCCATTTGCATTCCTAGTTACTCCCTATTTCATTCCTAGTTACCCCCATTATCATTCCTACTTACTCCCATTTGCATTCCTAGTTACTCTCATTTGCATTCCTAGTTACTCCCATTTGCATTCCTAGTTACTCCCATTTGCATTCCTAGTTACTCCCATTATCATTCCTAGTTACTCCCATTTGCATTCCTAGTTACTCCCATTTGACTTAGTTAGCGCCATTTGCATTCTTTTCCTTTGCATTCCTAGTTCCTCCCATTTGCCATTCCCTAGTTTACTCCATTTGCATTCCTAGTTACTCCCATTTGCATTCCTAGTTACTCCCATTATCATTCCTAGTTACTCCCATTTGCATTCCTAGTTACTCCCATTTGCATTCCTAGTTACTCCCATTTGCATTCCTAGTTACTCCCATTTGCATTCCTAGTTACTCCCATTTGCATTCCTAGTTACTCCCATTTGCATTCCTAGTTACTCCCATTATCATTCCTAGTTACTCCCATTTGCATTCCTAGTTACTCCTATTTTCATTTCTAGTTACTCCCATTTGCATTCCTACTTTTTACTGCCCCATTATCATTCCTAGTTACCCTTCCCTATTACC
>JACEEZ010012120.1:315000-322500 GCA_016584305.1 Chionoecetes opilio | reverse complement strand
TGTCCCTTTTTCCTAGTTTTGTCTTTTTTCATGTCCCTTTTTCCTAGTTTTGTCTTTTTTCATGTCCCTTTTTCCTAGTTTTGTCTTTTTTCATGTCCTTTTTTCATGTCCCTTTTTCCTAGTTTTGCTTTTTTCATGTCCCTTTTTTTTGCTTTAGTTTTTTGTTTGTTTTTTCATGTCCCTTTTTCCTAGTTTTGTCTTTTTTCATGTCCCTTTTTCCTAGTTTTGTCTTTTTTCATGTCCCTTTTTCCTAGTTTTGTCTTTTTTCATGTCCCTTCTTCCTAGTTTTGTCTTTTTTCATGTCCCTTTTTCCTAGTTTTGCCTTTTTTCATGTCCCTTTTTCCTAGTTTTGTCTTTTCATGTCCCTTTTTCCTAGTTTTGTCTTTTTTCATGTCCCTTCTTCCTAGTTTTGCCTTTTTTCATGTCCTTTTTTCCTAGTTTTGTCTTTTCATGTCCCTTTTTCCTAGTTTTGTCTTTTTTCATGTCCCTTTTTCCTAGTTTTGTCTTTTTTCATGTCGCTTTTTCCATATTTTCTTACTTATATCGAACCATTTTCGTACCCACCAGTATGGAAGGTAGGCCACCATCCATATTGTCTATCTATCTTCATGTATATCTATCTGTAAAAATCACTTGACTTCACCCCAGCTCGGGGACCAGGGGGCAGGGACTCAAGGAGCGGGAGTTGACGCCCCCCCATTAACACCAACGTGTGACCTCATTACCAGGGAGGAATTTTCCATTCAGCCCCTGGGTGTTGACCTGCTCCTGTGGGACTCCTGGTGATAATAATTAATAGTTCAACAGGCCATGTATCTAGTTCCTATCTACCTTTAATATATATATGTATATATATATATATATATATATATATATATATATATATAATCACTTCACTTCAACCTCGTTCATGGTCAGTGGTGATGGAAGAGTGAGTGAGTGAGGGCGTGAGTAGGTGAGGGCGTGGGTGGGTGGGTGAGTGAAGGCGTGGGTGGATTCGTGAATAAGTGAGTGAGTGAGGGGTGTGGGTGGGTGAAGGAGGGGGAGGGGGGGTGAGGGGTTTGGGAGGGGTATTGAAAAAAAGAGTGAGGACGTGGAGGGGTTTGGGAGTAAGAGAGTGAGGGCGTGGGTGGGGGGGGTTTAGGGGGAATGTTGAGTAAAGGGCGTGCGGGGGTTGATGGGGGGAAAAGGGGGAAATTTGGGGAAAAGCGATTTTTGCCCCCTTTAAATTTAACCCACCGTGTGATTCTTTAGTAGGAAAGAATTTCGGGCCCAGCTGCCGGGTGTGGACGGGGCAGGGGTTTATCCCTCAGTCCCATGCAAGGAGATAAGAAAGGGTTTGGCGTGGGTTTTTAAAGGGAAGATATTTTGGTATATATATTATATATTTTATATTTATTTTATATATAATTTAAATATTTTTTTCCCAAAATATAATAAAATATAATTATAATATTTTATATTAAAATATTTATATATATATATTATAAAATTTATACCCCAAACACTTAAATTAGGGTTGATTTTTTTTTATTTTTTAAATCGAAAAAAAGCATGATGGCATCAACAATATCTTCCTTAAATCCCAGCCACCTTACTTATCTCCTTGACATGAGGAGGTGAGGGATAACCCCAAAATCCCACGTCCACACCCAGGCAGCGGGGCCCGAAAATTTCCCCTAGCTAATGAAGTCACACGGTGGGGGAAAATTAAGGGGGTCAAATCTCCCCATAAAATATATATAAAATTAATATATTATATATATAAAATATATATATATTAATATATATATAATATATTTTTTTTATATTTTAAAAATTAATATTATATATTAATTATTTTATATATATATTTAATGATTGTGAGTCTCGGGTATAGGACGGGTAACTATGAAATGTAAAAATTAGATATAGAGATAAATGGGAGAATTTTCCCAGGTTTTGGTATGTAAAACCTGTAAAAGTATTTGTTTTTAAATTTCCCCAAGGGAAAAACCCTAGGGGGGGGGGGAAACCGTAAGCCCCATACCTCCGCCCGAATATTTTTCAATTGGTTGCCTGGAAACAGTTTTTGATTCGTTTTCATAAAAAAAAAAAATAAAAAAAAAAAATAATAATAAAAAAAAAAAAAAAAAAAAAAAAAAAAAAATTTATTTTAAAAAATTATATAAAATTATATATATGCATCGTTGAGCGGCATACTCCTGGGCCCGGAGGTAGGCTTTTCTTTGGTTGCCAGGGGAAATTTGCAATAGTTTTAAACCCCAAAATTTAAATCAGTTTCCCCCCTTTTTCCCAAATAGATTTGGAAACCCAAGTTTGGCCCAAAATCTTTTCGTACCTTTTCGAAAAACCCGTACATAAAAAAACCGACAGACAGACAGACAGATCGGAGTGAAAACATAACCCCCCCAAACTTCGTTGGGGGGAGGTAAAAGATTTTGTCAATTATTGATTTGTTTATGAAAGGCAAAAGTTTTTTGGGGACGAAAAAAAGTTTGAAAATTTTCGGTCGGAAATTAATCGTACGAGTTTTCGGTTTGATGCAAATTTTTCAGGTACGGAAAAGGAAATTCGGGATGATTTATTGAGGGACGAATTACGAAAAAAATTTACCGTTTCCGCACCGTACTACATTTCCCCGGGTCCCCCGTGTAGGGGCGTAATGTAAGCCCAATACCTAGCTAGAGGGGCACCAATTTAAAAAGCTACAAGGTTTTTCCCACTTTTTAGGTTTTTTAGAAATTTTACGTTTTTTCTTTTTGATGAGGCGGGGTTTTGTCTTTTTTTAATTACTTTCCTTTCCTTTTTCTCTTTTTTTTGGGGATTTTCTTTCCCCCCCCTTTTCCCTCAATAAAAAATTTGGAAAGGGGCGCCCCTTTTTCTCATTTATTTTCTTCCCTTTTTAAACCCCTTTCTTTTTTTCTTTCTTTTTTCTTCCATTTTTCATTCCCCGACTTTAATTTTTTTTTTTTTCCTTTTGATTTCTCCTTTTCATTCATCATTTCCCGCTTTTTCCTTTCATGTATTATATTGGGATTCCCTTTTTTTCTAGAAAACACACACACACACACACACACACCACACACAACACACACCCCACACACACACACACACACACCACCCACAAAACCCCCAACACACACACATACACACACACCCCAAATTTTTCTCGCGTATCTACAAATCTTTCCAAACTTTTTTTCTCTATTTTATTGTATCTTTCTCTTTAAATTTGTTCAATCCCGGTTTAGTTTTTGGGCTTCCCCCTCTCGCTCTCTCTTCTCTCTCTCTCTCTCTCTCTCTCTCTCTCTCTCTCTCTCTCTCTCTCTCTCTGCAGTTGTGCCCGGCCTAGCGGAGGAATGGGGCTCTCTCTCTCTCTCTCTCTCTCTCTCTATCTCTCTCTCTCCTCTCTCTCTCTCTCTCTCTCTCTACTCTCTCTCTCTCTCTGCAGTCTGGCCCCGCCTTGCGGAGAAGGGTCTCTCTCTCTCTCTCTCTCTCTCTCTCTCTCTCTCTGCCTTCGCTGCTCTCTCTCTCTCTCTCTCTCTCTCTCTCTCTGCAGTTGTGCCCGGCCTTAGCGGAGGAAGGGCTCTCTCTCTCTCTCTCTCTCTCTCTCTCTCTCTCTCTTCTCCTCTCTCTCTCTCTCTCTCTCTCTCTCTCAGCATGACGCAATATACGTGTCTACATCCTGCTGGCTCCTATCACTGCATTCCTTTCATCAACATTACCACCTTTCCGTGTCTCGAAACCCCTAACTCAGCTTCTCTCTTGGGATCAAACTTGCTACTCTGTTCTTCCCGCAATGCTTATTTGTTGATGTGTGTTGGTGTACCTGTAGTCCGTTCGTTTCAACCCTCTGCCAGGCTCGTCTGTCACTGTCTCTGTCTCTGTGTGTCTCGCTCTGTCCTCTAGTCTTAGGCTGTGAGTCATATTGGTTGTGTGATGTCTAATTATATACCTCCTAGGTGTGTGTGTGTGTGTGTGTGTGTGGTATGTGTGAAAAGCTTGTATGTAGAGAGAGAGAGAGAGAGAGAGAGGTGTATGTGTGTGGTAGGTAAAACTTGTGTTGTGTTAAGGTGGAGTATAATAAGGAATATAAGTAAGGAATATAATGAGTATAAGTATATAGGAAGTGTACCTGTAGAGTGTAGGTGTAGACAGGTGTGTAGTGGACAGGTGTGTAGGGGACAGGTGTGTAGGGGACAGGTGTGTAGGGGACAGGTGTGTAGGGGACAGGTGTGTAGGGGACAGGTGTGTAGGGGACAGGTGTGTAGTGGACAGGTGTGTAGGGGACAGGTGTGTAAGGGACAGGTGTGTAGTGGACAGGTGTGTAGTGGACAGGTGCGTAGTGGACAGGTGTGTAGGGGACAGGTGTGTAGGGGACAGGTGTGTAGGGGACAGGTGTGTAGGGGACAGGTGTGTAGGAGACAGGTGTGTAGTGGACAGGTGTGTAGGGGACAGGTGTGTAGGGGACAGGTGTGTAGGAACAGGTGTGTAGGGGACAGGTGTGTAGGGGACAGGTGTGTATAGGGGACAGGTGTGTAGGGGACAGGTGTGTAGGGGACAGGTGTGTAGGGACAGGTGTAGAGGTAGTGAAGGACTCTGTGTAAGGACCTCTCGAGTCTTTTTCTGTAGTGACTCGTGACTTCGTGAGGTTTGGTCCTTGTCTTATCCTTTTTTCCTTCCTTCCTTTTTTTCCTTCCTTCCTTTTTTTCCTTCTTCCTTTTTTTCCTCCTTTCCTTTTTTTCCTTCCTTCCTTTTTTTTCTTTTTTTCTCTTTTTTTTTTCCTTCCTTCTTTTTTTCCTTTCTTCCTTTTTTTTTTTTTCTTCCTTCTTTTTTTTATTTTTTTTTTCCTTCCTTCTTTTTTTCCTGCCTTCCTTTTTTTCTTCCTTCTTTTTTTCCTTCTTTATTTTTTTCCTGCCTTCCTTTTTTTCCTTCCTTCATTTTTTTCTGCCTTCCTTTTTTTTCCGCCTTCCTTTTTCCTTCCTTCTTTTTTTCCTGCTTCCTTTTTTTCCTTTTCTTTCTTCTCATTTTTTTCCTTCTTACTTTTTTTCCTTTTTGCCTTCCTTTTTTTTTCTTTCTTCTTATTTTTTCTTACATTTTTTTCCTTCATTCCTTTTTTCCTTCCTCTTTTTTACCTGCCTTCTTTTTTTTTCCTTTTTCCTTCATTTTTTTTCCTTCCTTCCTTTTTTTCCTTCCTTCCTTTTTTTTCTTCCTTCTTTTTTTCCTTCTTTCATTTTTTTCCTTCCTTCTTTTTTTCCTGCCTTCCTTTTTTTCCTTCCTTCCTTTTTTCCTTCCTTACTTTTTTCCTTCCTTCCTCCTTTTTTTCCTCTCCAATGTTCTTCCACTTCCTTCTCTTCACTTCTCTTCCTTCACATCTTTATCTCTTTCCCACTTCCACTTCCTCTTCCTATTTCCTTCCTTCCTTCCTTCTTCTTCCTTCCTTCTCCAATGTTACTTACTCTTCCATTCACCTCTTCCTTTCCACTTCTTCACTCTCTTCCCACTTCCACCACCTCTTCTAACTTTCCTTCCTCCTTCCTCCTCCTTTCCTTCCTCGTCCTCACTCCTAACTCGCGATCTTCAATCACCCTCTTCTAATTCTATTTGAATCCTCTCTCCCCTCACTCCTCTCTACTCTTCTTCCTCCTCTCTCTCTCTCTCTCTCACTCTCTCCTCTCCCTCTCTATCATTTTCTCTCTCTCTCTCTTCTCTCTCTCTCTCTCTCTCTCTCTCTCTCTCTCCTCTTTTTTTTCTTCCCGTTTTACTAGTGTGTTAAGTTCTTTTCAATGTTTATCCGTGCGTCCACCCACTCACACACACACACACACACACACACACACACACACACACACACACACACACACACACACACACACACACACACACACACACACACACACACACACACACACACACACACACACACACACAACACACACACACACACCACACACACACACACACACACACACACACACACACACACACACAAGCCTGCAAGTGATCGCAACATCCTGCAGCAAGTTAGAGAGAGAGAGAGAGAGAGAGAGAGAGAGAGAGAGAGAGAGGAGCCACACACCACAGAGGGCCAAGTGGTGCCACGGCCATCATTGCCCTCCTCCAGTGTGGCACTCATGGCACTCCGACCCCCCCCCCTCCCCCTCCCCCCCTTAGCACCATAGTGGGGCCTCCTAACACCCATCTCCCCTTGTTAACCCCTTGAGGCCCAAAACGTAATTTCCATTGTAATTTGGGTACCATTAGAAGACGACTTTTAGTGAATATAAGCAATATGTAATAGATATGACCTGTTTAGTATCCTTGTCGACTAACTTATTTGGTATATTCAGTTCCTTTTCGTAATTTTATGGCTAACTACAAATTATTTTTTATAGGAAAGGTAAGATCTTGGCGTGAAGGGGTTAATACAATGGTCGTGGATGTCGTTTAGGTCGGGTCGTTCAATGAATGTCCCTTCAAGCGTCGTGATGGTCGTAATTCTCGCTATAACGTATTGGGTTTTCCGTCTTAGCTTTGGGTTTTCCTCGCGTTTGCTCGCTTTGTATTTTCCTTTCCGTATTACTAACACTTATGGTTTTGGTAAATATTGATATACTGTATAAACGTTTTTCCTAGGTAATAATAATCAGTGGAAAATCAAGAGTCATCATTTTCAGAGAATATGTATATCATTATTTTAATATTATTATTATTATTATTATATTATTATTATTATTATTATTATTATTATTATTATTATTATTATTATTATTATATTCTAAGGTTAGATAAGTGAAGTAAAAATCTAAGAATCACTCATTTTCAGAGATTATTATTATTATTATTATTATTATTATTATTATTATTATTATTATTATTATTATTATTATATATAATTCTAAGGTTAAATAAGTGAAGTAAAAATCAAAGATCACTCATTTTCAGGATATTATATATATTATATTATTATTTATTATTATTATATTCTAAGGTTAAATAAGTGAAGTGAAAATCAAAGAATCATTCATTTTCAGAGGATATTATTATTATTATTATTATTATTATTATTATTATTATTATTATTATTATTATTATTATTATTATTATTATTATTATTATTATTATTATTATATTCTAAGGTTAAATAAGTGAAGTAAAAATCAAAGAATCACTCATTTTCAGAGGATGATATTATTATTATTATCATTATTATTATTATATTATTATTATTATATTATTATTATTATTATTATTATTATTATTATATTCTAAGGTTAGATAAGTGAAGTAAAAATCAAAGAATCACTCATTTTCAGAGGATATTATTATTATTATTATCATTATTATTATATTATATTATATTATATATTATTATTATATTATTATTATTATTATTATTATTATTATTATACTCTAAGGTTAAATACGTGAAGTAGAAATCAAAGAATCACTCATTTCCCCAAGGTTAATGAAGTAAAGTATCGCAAAATATCAAAA